>CAUYQU010086334.1:0-226142 GCA_963574635.1 Cheracebus regulus | reverse complement strand
TGCCATCGTCCTCGGAGCGCGCCAGCACTGCCGTGTAGCGGGGACAGACCTTCAGGTGATCTACAGACTTGAAATCGTGGAACTGCAAGGGGCAGTCTTTCAACTCACTCATGGCCCAGGATATGGGGATCCTGCGGAGCTCCCTGGGATGGTCTGAGGATTAAGAGATGATGCCAGTCAAGAGCCCAGTTCAGTGCCTCCTCACTGCTGCCTCCTAAAACTCCTACGGCCCCCGGGCTGCCGAAAATAATTCTTTTATAAGTGGACCCATGCTATACAAATTCATATTGTTCAAGGGTCAACTGTAGTGTGTGTTGGAAAGGTTATTAGGCTTTAGTCAATAAAATGCTGAAGCCGCCTCTCGATCTGCCCTGAAATCTGTCCTATGCAGTCCTCCAGCTCTCTTTCTCTCCACAGGAACGTTTGAGGTCCTGTGTAGAAGATGGCAGCATCTAGAGACAGAGGGAATCTTGGATCTCTAACTCCGTGCTGGAGGATAGTCTCTAAGAAAAAAACCAAAAAACACAACAACAACAACAAAATCTACACAGGACTCTGAAATGAAAGAGAAGTAATCTGTTGCTGTATTAAGTTCTGAGACATTGGGATTTATTTTTACACCAAAGCATACCCTAGGGTGTTGTGTTTGATAGCCCACAAGGCCTACACCTAGCACAGTACTATGCATACAGCTAAATGTTCAGTGTTATTAAATTAAATAGAAACAAAAACTCATATCAGGAACTGATTTTAATGAGTAAAAAGTACACAGCCATTCATAGATACTAGTGCACAATTACTATATAAATAACATAAGAAATAAACATCAAGAAAGAAAATGGTGATTATGTTTAATATCTCAAAATAATTATTCTTAACAGCTAGGAGTTGCATTATTCAATTACAACAAAGTGAATAGAAAACAATAATCAGTTGAGACATTTTCAGAAAATACTCATCACAATGCCCCCAAATTGTTTTTTATTTACATAAACCATTAAGTAAATGAATGAAATATATAGCTATACTCTTTATTACAAATTTATTGTTTTCTTAGTTAACACAATTAAAAAATCCTGGTGATTATTTATTTCCTCAGGGGGTAGAAAATATTAGTCAACAATTTTAGCAAACAACTCAGAGCAACGGAAAATAGGCTTACTGGGGTTTGTGACATTTACAGCGCTTGAGCCTATCTATGTTCATAAAATGGCATCTTTAATTCTACAATGACTCTGGTCTACAGCATCAGGTTCTGGTGGCCCCATCCACTGCATCAGTCAAGGTGAGTTCCCTAAACATGACAAAGTCTGACACAGTGGCAGTGTTACAAGCCAGCACACACTATGGATCACAAACTTCTAAAGTGGCTTTTAGAGACATAATCTTCCCCGTTCTATCGGCCTCTACAGCTGCCAGTTTAGACTCAGCAGAATGTGTCAGCCTCCTTCCCCGATTCCCACTGCTGAGAATGCAATGATCACTTGTAGTAAACCCAACCTAACACATTCTGGGCCACTATTATTTAACCTCCTTCCACTCACACCCTCAGAGTGGCCTCTTCTCATTCCTTTCATATCTGAATATCTGGTTCATTTGTACCCATGTAATGAGATCATGGCTTTGTGTCAGTAGAATCCCTTCCAACTTCTCTTCCAGCTTCCCTGCTCAGCCTCTGGCACATTTAGAATTCACCCTTTTTTCTGCTGCTTTCACTCATCCCATCCCTCCTACAGGATGCCAGAGCTCCAATCACTGCTGCAGCACACTCTGCAGGGAGCTCTCCAGAACCAGCCCTGGCTCCAGAAGCCTGGTCCCCCTCTCTGTTCAGATCTCCATTTAATTCTCTAACATTAAAATTCTTCACAGGCACATACCTGTGCCTTACATTCATGTCCTTTTTGATATAGTCAAAGCAAATACTTAAAATGTAGAACATTGAAGCCAGTCAAGAGGATGGAAATGGATGGGTCTACTTCTGGGCTGTCCGTTTTGGCACCCCAAAGTAGAGTCACTATGTCATGTGGGGTTTCTGCTACTCTCCTAAGACACTCTCCTAGGCCCAAATGCAGGAAATCTCAAATCTTAGTCTTTCCTACATGTTTCCCACTCAGTCTCCAAATTCAACCACTGTCCTACAAGATATTTGGTATTTCTCTTATGTAAATTGCATTAGAGAGGTGAAAAGTGCAGAAATTATCTCAAAAATTGACTAGTGGTAATATTAAAATACGCATGAATCATCTTTACAGAGAGATAAAGAGTAATGTTATACCAATTTGTGCACAATTATTTTTTCCAAGAATTAGGGAAGATAAAGAAGTAACTATTTTCCAGAATTTCTGGAAAACTATCTTCATAAACAGCAAGGCAACTTCAGCCTAGGCAATTAGACTAGGAGGTTAATCTTAAAGGACATAGCACATTACCAAAGCTCCGAGATGATCTCAAATTTATTTCATCGTGCTTCCCATTTGTAAAAAGATTTTGTGCACAGATCTCTCTTCTTTTATATTTAGAAATCATATTTAGACACTATTGTATAAATACATTATATACACTATAAACCCTCCATAACAAACAGAAATTTTAAAGGATGAGATAAGAGAGAGAAGGAAAGAAGGGAAAAATAAACTCTCATCTTTTCTTCTCATCCAGTTGAGAGTCCTATACATTCCCTGAGTGGCAGGAACCCCACTTTGGCGATGACTGTACCAAGAAAAATGTGGTAAGCTCAATAAAAGGATGAGTGGTGTGAGCTGGTGGGGAAGAGACATAGCTGGACAGAACTTTAAAGACCTGTTTCTGAATTCCTGCTCTTGAAATTTCTCTCTGCAGCTGGAACATGCATTATTTGTGTCTTTCTTTTATCAATGTAAGAGAGTGTATATTGTTATGGATGCCATGGGTAGATCTCTCATCATAAAGAAACCTATAGGATATTCAACATTTCCCAGTTGCCTTTGTTCTCTGATTCTGTTGCCTGAATTCTTTCAATCTGATTTGCTTCCTTGGTGAATTCTACCTTCCATTCCTTGCAAAACTTCCTTCTTGTGGATCCATCTACAAGAATCCTTCTATGAGAAGGTATGAAGGTGTTGGTGGGGATAGAGGATCCAGGTGCCTTGGCATTTTTGTTTCCATATAATAGGCACCTACTAAAACAAGCTAAAGGGCATCGTGAGCTGTCCTTGACTCTCCAGAGCACAAATAGCATTTATCTCTGGGCAGCGGGCAGCACCAACGCGGGTTTTTGTCAACCTGTCAATTTTTTTTTCCTTAAACAGAAAGCAGAGTTCAGTAAATAAAGATAAATGATTGTGCTCCTTCTCTGCAGACCCTGGAGCTAAACTGAACAGGCCTCTTATGGTTTGGCCCTGCTTCATTGACTGTTCAGACAGCCCCGTAATACGACAGATGTACCCAGCCGTTCCCTCTTCCCCGCTGTCCATTAGATTATGTTCATTTTGTCTGAGATGCCATTAGAAGTCTCAAGGTCAAAGAAGTCACAAGGAAGAAAAGAGGATGACTAATTTTTTCCTGCAGTCCTTCATTGCCCAAAGAGCCTCTAGACAGGTGGGCTCCTGCTTTGTGAGGGGCACAAAGAGGGGGGCACCATGCAATTTACTTGAAATAAAATGCAGGTGTGCAATTAACCCAAACACACTTCTGGCAGCCAGCACGGCTTGGCATTGGAAGTTTTATTTGAATCAGGGGAGAATATTATTTGAGATATTTTCCTAAATGACAAATGAGTGATTTACCTGCAGCAACGTGTTAACGAAGAGCTTGTGGATCAGAAGAGGCTGACGTTTTCCTTTCTGTGTTGTCTTTCTTTCTGTGTTGTCTTTCTGTGTTGCCTTCCTTTTTCTTTCTTTCTTTCTTTCTTTCTTTCTTTCTTTCTTTCTTTCTTTCTTTCTTTCTTTTCTTTCTTTCTCTTTCTCTCTTTCTTCCTTTCTCTCTCTTTCTTTCTTTCTTTTCTTTTCTTTCTTCTTTCTTCTAAAAAAAAATTATAGTGTTTGGCTCCTAAACAGTGCTTCCCTTGGGATTTCCTGAGAATATCATGCAAATACGGAATTTGTTCCTGCTTAGCAGCTATGATTATGCACGTAATGGTCCTTGAATTTATATAGTGTGTTACTCCTGAGCTCAAAGCACTTAATGTACATGGCCACATCATTAACACTTAGAGTCACAGAATGTGAAAACTGGAAGAGACTGTGAAGATTACCTGCTTCAACTCCTCCATAGACAGAAAAATACACAGTGCTTTTATGTGGGGTCCTCTACTTGCTTTGTTCGTGTGAATCAGGTTAACCTTCTTAATAATGACAGGGACTATATTGTCTTCATCTCTAAAAGCCCCCACAGCATCTAGTTTAAGCGAGAGTACAAGAGAAACAGAGAGCTGTGTATACACTGGCAATTAGAATTATAGAATCAAAATGTTAGAAACTTAAACACCTAATCTCTTCAGAAAAAGAGAGTTCAGAAAAAGGCAAAAAGAGGAAGTTATGTAAGAGGACTCCAAGTTCCATCACTATTACCACATCCATTCTCATTTAATTTTAAAATATTTTTTGAGATGTGATATGAGAATATTGTTTGAAGAAAAGTTCTTCATTGCTTAGAAAAAACTTAGAGATATTTTTGTATAGCACCCCAAGATTATCATCTAACATTTCCTTAAGTAGGTTCATGAAAAACAGCAGACTTTAATTCCTATTTCACAACACCTTGTTAACTTGGGGCCACACAAGGCAATAGTATGTATGACACACCAGCAGAATAACCACATGTAGGTTTGTGATGCTTTTGCTTCTATTCCATCACATTCAAGAAGTATTCATTGAGCATTGTCTTGTGGTTTTCATTATACTAGACTGAAGGTTATGTTGAGAACAAATTACAACTCTTTATGAGCTTTTCAATTTATTTGAGCAGAGAAAATTCACAAAATCCAACATATCCATACTTTTAAGAATATAAATGCCAATATGCACAGTTAAGAATATAAGAGAATTGTAAAATGGCAAATCAGATCAAAAGAGGAAAAACTGAATTGGAGTTTATTGGAGTTACAAGGGATCACGGAGACCATTTCTTTAATGGATGAGTAAGCTGAGGTCCGAAGAAATAATGAGATTTGTCCACAATTGTCCAAGTCAGAGGGAACATAATTGATACTGTTTTACATATCTCCTTTACCTCCAGTTTACTGTGCTTTTCTACATTGTGCTATCTTCTCTATGCCAGGGAGAATTAGACAGTTAGACAAAATGAGGGTTAAAATTAGGAAAGGAGAGAGCAATTCTCCTTCAATATAGGAGGAAGAACTAAGATACGGGGCCATAGTACCATAGGCCATGGCCAAGATAGCTGAGTCAGGAAGACCTTAGCAGGAAGACTTTAGTCTACATTTAGCAAGCAATCATTGAGTGAATTCCCACCATAAAGCACTGTACTAGACTCAACGGGTCTAGTAGAGTGACAAAAAATAGATAATACAGTTTCTGAGCTTAAGAAAGTCTCTAGAGTAGGGGGATAAGAAGTACTCAGAGATGTCTATAAATCATGCTAAGATGATCTTCATGATAGAGGGACAATCACAGTGCTCCAAAGACAGAGCATCTACATGCAGATGACTCAAATCTCTTCTAGATTTAGCTTCTGCATTCCAGACCCATACATCTACCTGCCTGTTGGCATTCCCACCTGGATGTCTCATACTCTCCTCAATGTCAAAATTTCAAAATCAATTCATAACTCCCACCCACCTGCATCTTCCATCCCAATCCTCCTCCTGAGTTCCCCATCTCAGCAACACACTTTGGTTTTCCACCTTAGTAAGTGGCAATACCACCCTGTCACCACCTATCATGTTACTCAAGCCAGAAACCTGGAGTTTTCTGGCTTTGACTCTTTCCATTCCTTCACTTTTTACATCCAGTCAGCTCTCAGTGGTTTCCTCTTTTACATGGTTATAAGAACCCAGGACTCAGGCCAATGACCTAGTCCAAGACCCTATTTTCTCTCTCCTGGATGATGGCATGAATGTACTAACTGCTATCTTTGCTTCCTAACTCCTCTTCTCCTCCAAGTAAATATATAATATACTCACACATACATTAGCATTCTTTAGTTCACATCTAATTGTATTTTTCTTCTTATCATTGCTCTTAGGATTAAGTGCAAAAGTGCTTAACATCTTGCAAAGTTTCTTTCCCATTTTTCCATTGCTCACTTTCCCAATCTCATCTCCCACCAATTTTCTTTCCCCTTACAATATCCTTTCAACCCCATTAATATTGGGTTTTGCTTGATTCCTTGGTATTGTCATATTTTCTTCCCTTTGCACATACTGTTTCCCTATTTGAATCCCTATTAGACTTTTCTCACCCGGTCACACAGCCATACACACAAAGACAATGCAGACATGCATACACATTTCACACAACTAGCTTCAACTCATCTTCAGATTTCACCTTCAATTTCACTTCTTTTAGAGTTTCCTCGACCCCTAGACTCTGTTTTCAAAGCATTTTATTTGCTCACACTCTGTTTCTATAGCATCTTATTTGCTCCATCATAATATGTGCTGCACTTTATGCTAATTTCTTAAATGTCTGTCTTCCCTATAGAACTGAAAGGTCTGACTTGTGCCTCAAGTTGTCTCTGGTGCTTAGCACAAAACATGCACATAGTACTTAATAAATATTGAATAAATGAATGAATACTCAATGATAACCAGAGCATTTAATCTCAAGCAAGCGAGTCTCAAAGAGATAGAAAGGAGGACACTCTTTAAGTAAGAATTAACCATATTGGAAGCAATTTAAAAGGTCCTTATCTCAGTAGGACGGTGCCATGCCTGGATCAGACCACGGCTGAGATCGTCATTTTCCTGAGCATTAAGTTCATTCACAAATGTTAATGGGACTGAAAAAAAATAATTACAATGGTAACAAATTAGGGGTCTGTTACACTAACTTTTCTCTATTAACACAGAATTTACTTTGAAGAGCAGAAAGAGCCAAGTGAGCAGATTTCGTAATTGCAGAACTTTATTTTCACTTTGCTCTAACTTTCTCAGTGAAACAGAACATAAAGAAAGGCTTTTGAGAATGGATAATTACACACCACATCTCAGGATTATGAGACACCGTGTAACCTTTCTCCTCCTTTTGTAATGTGACCGAGCACCATCATGGAGCTATTCTTGCCTTTATAGGGGAAGAAAGCACTTCAAGTCACTCTTTATGTCTACTAGCATGATTTCATGTTTATTAACATATAACCATAAAATTTGTAATTTTTTTGCAGTACCTGAAAAGATTATGCAGATCAGCTAATCCAAACTTGTATTTTAAGAAGCTGAAACTAAGGTCAAGAAAAGTTAAATGCCTCCTTGTAACATTAAAATTCTGGAATAAGAGAAACTTACATCAAATGAGCAGTAATGGCTGTCTTTGTAGATACATGAAATAGAGTGTCAGCCTTAGGTGTGGGAAGAGAGGATACAGTGGAGACAGATGTCAAATCAAAAACAAATCAAAATAAATAGCAAAAGTGCACTTATTTGGCTCAGATGGTTTTAGACAAACCATTTATTTGACACTTAACCCCTGCACACACAGAAAAGTAAGATATCATAATGTAAGGAGCATAGATTATAGAATCATACAGTCTTACCTCCAACCCAAAATGCATCCCAACCCCACAGCTACAGAATTTCTTTTAGTGTATACTCCAGGTACTCATCAAGCCCACCAATATATCATGTTTGGCCAACTTTGGCAATTATGTGTATTTTCATAACCCAAGTGTTCAGAACTTAACCATCCATTGGGAAAACTCCCAGACAGCTCTGCAATGATGATCTCTCAGATGGTTTCTTTCCCTCTCATCCAAGTACTAAGAACTACTTGGAGTCACTTGAAATCTTTAGATTCAACACCCTGTCTCTCAAGACCTTTGATTTGTGTCTGGTGATGGCTACCTGGATCATTGTGGGCAAATATGTGGTTCAATTGGTCGTTTGAAGTGATACAGACAGAATAACAGGTTGACTACCTCTTATCTTTTCTACATGTAGTATTTAAGTTCGTTCATTTGAAAAGTTTTTCACAGTCAAGGCAATTAGTTCACATGTCTTACTAAACTCAAAAAACCAAACCCCTGATCAAAGGTTTCAGAAGATTCATCCATAGAATTCAAAGAATGAAAGATCCTTAAAGGACCTCTGTTTCATTCACCTGCTTAAGGAAGTAACATGCATATTTTTACAAAGTAACTCAACTTTGGAAACCTTTGATAAATCCACTGAAAAAAACTCTGTTAAAGTCAACAATGACCTCTGCATTGCTAAATTCAATGAATAAATGTAAAGGGGCCTTGATCTGGCCCCTTCCATCAGTAGCATTTAAAACAGCTAATCACTCCCTTTTCTACGCAGCCCTTCCTTCTTTTGTCCTTTTCAACAATGCTCGTATTTCATCTCCTGGCACACAGCCTGCTCATTCTCATACTCCTTTTTGAATTTGTCTTTATTTTACCAAACTGTAAACATTGGGCTGCTCTGTCTAAGATTTCAGATATCTTTATTGTTTACACACATGCCCTGAGTAGTTTCATCCAAGTATGCAACTTCAAATGTTATCTAAATGTTCTTGGCCTCCACTGCATACCTCTCTACTGAATTCCATAGTCTTATAACCAACTGACTTCTCCAAATCTACAACTGGATGTCTAACAGGCATTGAATTTTAACCTGTATAAAGTAATAACATCAATTTTACCCCACCCTGATCCTCCTTCTGCCTTCTCTGTCTCTAAAAATGATTGTTGCATTTTTTTTTCATGCAGTCAAGTTAAAAACTTGAAGTCAACATCTCATCGTCCCTTGAACTCATAACTTACCTCCAACTCAAAAGAAAATCCCATTATCTTCACTTTCGAAATAGAAAACAGAGGGCAGCCATTTTTCTGTCTCCATCTACTTAGTCCAAGCTATCATCATTCCTTAGCAAGAACATTGCAATAGAGTTTTAGTTGGCCTCCTTACTTTCACCTATAGAAACTCAAATAATTTTTTCAACACTAAGTTTGATCATAACTGTCCTCTACTTAAATTCTTCTATGGGTTCCTCATTTTACCAGAGCATAAGGTAAGTCTTCCCATGATCTACAAGGTGTATAAGTGAGCTCCCCTCTGTTTCACTGGACAAATATCTGACCCCTCTCTCTTTACCCTGCTGTAGCCTCCATGGCTTTTTTGCTATTTTTCAAAGGTACTAAGTCTTCTCCTGCCTGAAAACTTTTCTCTTGCTATTTTCTTGGACAAGAAAACAAATGTTTCACCTCCATTTCTCTTTATTTCTTCACTAATCTTTCCCCCAAAATAGCATGTCCTTATTCTGGGTTCTACCTATACTCATTTTTCTGCTATATTTATCTCCAGGCCTTTGTCCTCATTCAGTTTACCATCTATTATTGATGATCTATCTTTCCTCATCAGTCCCACTAGAAGGTAAGTTCCACATAAGCAAAAAATTATTTTGTTCACTATCAATCCTCACTGCCTAGAATAGTGCCTGCTACATAGTAGGTAGGCAATAAAATCATTGTGTTTGAATGAATAGTAATTGTATTAAATAAGTGTTAAGCCTCAAAAAATATGGCTACTTTATAGGTGATGCTGCAAAGACCCACAGGAATTGGGGCTATTATTAGTCACGAAACCAGTGTTATAATTTGAGGAACACAAAGCAAGTTATTCAGTCCAAGAAAATCCCTTAAGTTGAGTGGCACTGGAACTTGTTTTTTCATCTAAATATTAAAAACCCCAGGGGAAAAATCTATCTCACCCATCAAGCCACAGGAGCAAAAACTGGCATGTTGCCCTTCATTTAGTTGGCTTAGCACTACTTATACCATAGTCAAGAAAAAAATGTCATCTAGTTATGGTCCCCCAAATCAATGAAATCTTCAGTTTTAAACATGATTCTATCAAAAAAAATGGTTTTTTTCCTGCTTGATCAAGGCTGGTAATCTTGGTTAACTGTGTATTTATTTTTCTTTTAGATACTTTCGTTATTTGGTTTGGTGAGCAGGTTTTGCAACCTGATTCTCTCTGTTAAGTAAACATTTCCTTTTCTTTTCTCTGAGTCATTCTATGACCAAGCTTTCCCTGAGAATGGTATCACCATTAATCAATCACTCCTCAAAACACCTCAGCACCCTGATCAGTACTATACAATCTAGCATCTAATAATATAACTTAGATTTTATTTGCTGTAATTTCATGCATTTCTACCGCAGCAGTTAGCACATTACACTTCACATACTAGATACACAATAAATATTTGTTAATGTATAGGCACAATGGTATTATTTTTAAAGTCTTGGAGTTGAAATAATTCCATTTACATCCAGGATTTGTTGCTTATTAGCTAGAAAATCTTTGTCAGGTAGCTTAATCTCTCTACATCAAGACTCTTTTACCTGTAAAAGGTAATAATGTCTCTCTCCCTTCACAGGGAGGAGAGTAGAACAGGTCATTCATGGGAAGCCCATAGAACTGCAACTTACAGATGTCTCTTGAATGCAAGTTAGTTTTCCCTAAGAGTACAGCTTCTAGGGGACAAAAGTAAGTGAAGCAGGAGCTTTGGAAGCTTTTTCTGCCCGCTATGTCTCAGATTCATTTTTAAGGAACTGAGAACTTAATCTTCCAAAATGTCAAAAAGACCATCTTATGCCCCACCTCCCACCCCAGCTCCTTCAACACAAATGTCCAGCACACCAGGGTTTGTGGGCTACAATCCATACAGTCATCTCGCCTGCAACAACTAGAGGCTGGGAGGGAACCTGGGCACCAACAGCCCGGTCACAGCATCCTCTGGTATTATGATTCCAAAACCCCCAAAGCCACCAGATAAGCCACTGATGCCCTACAAGAAGTACAGCAGAAAAATCTGGGACCAGGTAAAGGCTTCCAACCCTGACCTAAAGTGGTGGGAGATTGGCAAGATTATTGGTGGCATGTGGCGAGATCTCACTGATGAAGAAAAACAAGAATATTTAAACGAGTATGAAGCAGAAAAGATAGAGTGTGATGAATCTATGAAGGCCTATCATAACTCCCCCGCTTACCTTGCTTACGTAAATGCAAAAAGTCATGCAGAAGCTGCTTTAGAGGAAGAAAGTCAACAGAGACAGTCTTGTATGGAGAAAGAACCATACATGAGCATTCAGCCTGCTGAAGATCCAGATGATTACGATGATGGCTTTTCAATGAAGGGTACAGCCACCACCCGTTTCCAGAGAAACCACTGCCTCATCCGTGAAATTCTGAGTGAGAGTGAGGTGCCAGACGTTCAGTCAGTTGTCACAACAGCTAGAATGCAGGTCCTCAAACGACAGGTCCAGTCCTTAATGGTTCATCAGGGAAACTAGAAGCTGAACTTCCTCAAATAGAGGAGGGACACCAGGAGAAGAGGAGGAAATTCCTGGAAAGCACAGATACATTTCACAATGAACTTGAAAGGTTGTGTGGTCTGAAAGTAGAAGTGGATATGGAGAGATTGCACAGACAGAGGAACAAGCCCACAAAAGGCAGGAGGAAAGAGAGAAGGAGGAAAGAGAGCAAGCTGAACGCAGTCAACAGCGTCGTTCCTGAGGAAGAACAAGCAGCCAACAAAGGCGAGGAGAAGGACAGTGAGAACATTCTGATGCAGACAGAGGAGACACACCTTGAAGAAACGACAGAGAGCCAACAGAACGGTGAAGAAGCCACGTCTACTCCTGAGGACAAGGAGAGAGGCCAGGAGTGGTTCGACAGGACGGCGGAGGAAGGGACCCGTGTTGGTAACACCGGCTCGGAGAGCAGCAGCGCAGCAGTGGAGGAGCCACCTACAGATCCCAGGCCAGATGAGAAAAAAGAGTCAATGTTGCCTTGTTGTATGTGTTCCAAATACTTTTTTAAATGGAAAAAAAAAATGTTTTTTGGTTTAAAAAAAAAAGTGCAGCTTCTGGAGCCTGAGTTTACAACCCTAACCATGCTGTAAAATCACCTGAAAGAATTTTTTTTAAATAATCACTGATTCCCAGGCCCCACCTCAGATAACTTAGCTCCTTGGAGAAAAAAAAAAATCTAATCATAGATAATTTTTCAAAATTGTCCAGGTGATTCTAATGCACAACCAAGGTTGAGAATAATATCATGGAAGTAGGTCTGTCTAAATTCAGATCTCAGCTCCACCACTATCACTTATCTTTTATGCAAATTAAGATAATTAATTTGCATAAATTAATTAACCCCTCTAGGCCTCATTCTCTGTCTGTAAAATGGGGTTAATAATGATATCTTTCTCACCAAGTTGTTATAAGGGTTGAAAGAGATAATTCGTGAAAGGGGTTTCAAATACCATCAAGGACATAGAGTTCAATAAATGAAAGCTAAGATTATTAATAAAAATCAGCTTTATATCATTCTTCTCAAGGGAAGGGACTATGCCTTAAGCTCGTGACTCATCACAGAAATGAGACTGTATAACTAGTGCACATTCCATTCGTGCTTATATAGCAATTAGACTCTTCTTCTTTCAGCTGTGTTGCAATGCAAAACCATGCAGAGTGAACTCTCAGCCTAAACGATTATCCACTCATAGCTTGAAAAGATCAACTGGGCATCACTTACAGCAAAACATACACCTGGGGAAAAAATGGGAATAAGAGTATCACAAAGGGAAATTAGATAACATACCACTTACGTTTTGCTTTTGGCTGGTCTTTGTGGGTAGCAACTATGAAGAAGAGGAAAGGCTGTATTTTGACATATTTAAATTATGAAAAAGTGCAACTTGGAGGAATCTCAGTCTTTAAGATGAGAGAAATATCAGCTGTGGGGTAGGAAAACCCTGGCATCTTACCTGTACCTCTTTGACATAAAGATTGAGTATTCCATTACATAAGTAGAGTATTAAAAAGATGATATTAAAAATCCAGTGGTCATCTATGCTTCAATCTTCAGAGCAAAACTTATCAGAAGGATATGATGTAAAATGGCTAAATGTTTTCTTTATTATATCGGCACTTTATAAATTCAGAAAGCAGCACTTACCTGACACCATTTATTTTCCTTAGTTCTAAGAAGAAAAATGTCAAACATATATAATCTTATTACTCTCTAGGATTTTCATTTGATATTCAATATGAAGAGTAATATGAGAAGATGGAAAATAATTTCTCTTTACCTATCTGATATAGTTTACTTTTGTTATCCAAGCTCTTTCTTGGAAATTTAATAATCTGCTTATAGCTCACCTTTTAATCTATGAACTTTGCATTTTGTTAATTCTCACATTGATTACACAATATAGGGAGAGAGATTTTCAAAAAATGAGTTTGTAGTAACAATAACTAAGCTGACATACGGTGAATTGTTCTATTTTCTGGCATTTTTATAGAAAAAACATGATACTTGCTACATTATAGTAATGATGATGATTATTTCCAACATATTTAATATAGTGCTTTAGATTTGACTATTTCTATTAAATTAACCAGATGGTGATAACACATAATTTCACCCAGAAATGTACATTAATGATTAACAATAAATATAGGGCAAAACAACAGACTTCAGTAATATTACTGCACATCTGCAAAGGAGATGGTTGGCGATTTGAAAATGCTAATTCTGTGATTAATCTTCCATTTGGCTACTGAGCAACATAAGTCATGCAAAAAAGAGTGCTAAGATGAATAATAGAGCATGCAGACTTCAAATCAGATTCTGATCTCAGACACCAGAAGGACACTTTGGTAGGCAGTAGAAACTTCTCACCAAAAAATATGTGCATATTTGTCATAAAATAAGTTAGAGAAAGTTGTGTTCTTTTGTCTTTATTTGAGACATCTGATCCTGAGAAAAGCACAAGATATCTTTTTCCTCCTTCTTTTCAAAGATTTCAAACCCACCATCCTACCACCTCTCTCTTTACAGAATTGCTACTGTCATATAGCCTGCAATCTCTTTTCCATAACACAAGAAAAATTATCTTCTACTGTTACAAAACCACGGCACTTTTACATCTGGAATATAGCATGCAATTCTTGGCACTACTCCCCAAGGGAGACATATCATGATGGTAAAGCTCCAGATAATCGAGGGAACTGATTAAGGAGCTTCTGTGTGAGGACAGTCTAAGAGAAGAGGACTCAAGTCCATAAACAAAAACAGAAGGGAAATACAACCAATGTCTTTAACACTGAAAGTAAATTTCAGATGTTAAGGACACAGAGAATCACAGTAGAGTTCGTATTGTTAGTCTTTTGGAATGGACATAGCATGATCTATAGCTTTAAAAAGTGGATTGGGGCAAATGTAAGAAAGTCTACTTTCTAGAACTTATTAAATGTGTAACCCAAGAAAGAATATAAATTGAAAGTATAATTTTAGAAGCTTTAATCTTAATCCCCAAAGAATATGTCTATTGTGAGTTATGAGCTGTTTTAGGAAAATGGTTGGCTGATAATAATAAATAATTTACTTTTATAAGGAATAGGTAAACATGTTCGTCTCTGACAGTCAGTCATAAGGAATATTCCACAAAGTCTCTGTATTTCTTATTAAGGAGAAATCTTGATAATAATTACAATAAACAAAATTGACAAAACTATTGCTAGACTGACCAATTTAAAGAGAAAAAAGACTCAAATTGCTAATATGAGGAATAAAAGAACAGACATTACTACCATTCAGTAAAAAGGATTCAATGCCTATAAAAAGAATGATAAAGTAATATGGAGTACAATTTTATACCAACAGATTAAATAACCTACATAAAATGAACGAATTCATAGAAAGAGAAAAATATGGCCAGGCACTGTGGCTCACGCCTGTAATCCCAGCACTTTGGGAGGTTGAGGCGGGTGGATCACGAGGTCAAGAGATCGAGACCATCCTGTCAAACATGGTGAAACCCCGTCTCTACTAAAAATACAGAAATTAGCTAGGTGTGGTGGCGAGCGCCTGTAATCCCAGCTACTCAGGAGGCTGGGGCAGGAGAATTGCTTGAACCCGGGAGGCAGAGGTTGCAGTGAGCTGAGATTGTGCCACTGCCCTCCAGTCTGGCACCTGGAGATGGAGTGAGACTCAGTCTCAAAAAAAAAAAAGAGAGAAAATTATTAAAACTGACTTAATATGAAACAGAAAATCTGAATAGACCTATAACAAGTTAAGAAATTGAATTAGTCATTTATTAACATTAATAAATGAATTAGTCATTAATTAACATTAAAATTAATTAATTAATTAACATTAAAATTAATTAATTAATTAACAAAAAAACAAAGCAGGGGAAAAAAAAAAAAAAACAACCAGGACTAGGTGGTTTCACTGGTAAGTTCTACCAAACATTTAAAGAAGAATTAATTGCAATCCTTCACAAACTCTTGCAAAAATGAAATAGGACGGAAAACATACCAACTCAAATTAAAGCCAGTATTATCCTGATATTTAAACAAGCCAAGATACTGCAAAAAAAGAATACAATAGACCAATATCCAGTATAAACACAGTTGCAAAAATTCTCAACAAAATACTATCTAACCAAAGCTAGCAACAAATAAAACAACTTGTACCCTATCACCAAATAGTATTTGTCCCAAAATGCAATATTAATTCACCATATTAAAATCAATGTAACATATTATATTAAGAGGATAAAAACAAAAACCACGTAATAATCTCAATAGATGCAAAAAAGAAATTGAAAAAAAAATCCAACATTCTTTCAAACTTAAAAAAAAATAAAACTCAACAAAATATAAACATAATAAGAATATCCTCAACTTGATAAAAGACATCTTAAAAATCCCACAGTCAACATCATACTTAATAGTGAAACACTGTAAACTTATGATCGAAGATCAGCAACAAGATGAGAGTGTCCATTTTCATCATTCTGTTCAACATTGTTCTGAAGCTACTTGCCAGAAAAACAAGATAAGAAAAGTAATAAAGGGAATCCAGATTGAAAAGAAAGAAGTAAAGTTTATTCACAAATGACATATTCTTATTTATATAGAAAATTCTAAAGAATCCACAACAGTAATAACAAAACTCTTATGTTAATAAACAAGTCCAACAAGGTTGCAGGATACAAGATCACTATACAAAAATCAATTATACTTCTATACTTTGGCAAAGAATAATCTAAAAAGGTAATTAGGAAAACAATTCAATTTATAATAGTATCAAAATATAAAATATTAGCAATAAATTTAACCAAAGAAGTATAATACTTGCACACTAAAAACTATGAAACATTGATAAAAAGCATTAAAGTCCTAAATGAACTGAAAGACATCCATGTTCATGAATTGTAAGTCATAATATTGTCAAGATGGCAAGGCTCCTCAAATTGATTTAGGGATTCAGTGTAATCTCTATCATAATTATAGCTTAATTTCTTGCAGAAATTGGCAAGCTAATTCTATAAATTTACATAGACATTCAAAGACTGCACATAGCCAAAACAATTTTGATAAAGAACAAAGTTGAAGGACATACACTTCCATGTTTCAAAACTTACCACAAAACTATGGTAACTCATAGAGTTTTGTACCACAATAAAGATAGGCATATAGATCAATGAAAGACAATTTAAGAAATAAGCCCTGACATTTAGGGTCAATGATTTTCAACAAGGGTGACAACACAATTCAATGGGAGAAAGAATAATCTTTTCAAGAAAACAAAATGAATGACAACAACAAAATGAAGTTGGACATATACACAATATACAAAAATTAACTCAAAATGGATCATAAATCTAACTGCCAGAGTTGAACTATAAAACAGTAGAAGAAAATGTAGGAGAAATTTTTTTCTACCTTGATAATGGCAATGATTTCTTTGACAGACACCAAATGCACAAGAAACAAAACAAAAAATTTGTAACTTGAACCTCAACAAAATGAAAAACTTTTGTGTGTACTTTAAGAGACACCATGAAGAAAGTGCAAATATAGCACAATGAATCACAGAAAGTACTTACTAATCATATATCTGATAATATACAGTTTATATTATATGTATCTGTATAATCTAACATACAGAAACTAATATACAGTTTCTACACAATGAATTAATATTTGGCAATTAAAAGAGATTAAGTATTGATACCTGCTACATTATAAATTAACAATGAAAGCATTATACTAAGTGTTTACAAAAAGCAAAGACAAAAAGTCCAAATAAAGTAAAGGACCATTTGTGTAGAATGTCCACAGAAAGCAAATCCATAGTTACAGGAGATAGATTAGTAGCCACCAGTGCTGTGGGGATGGGACAATGAGGAGTGACTGCTAATAAATACAGGGTTTCTTTTTGGGGTGATGAAAATGTTCTGTAATGACATGGTGGTGATAGTTGTATAACACTGTGAATATACTAAAATCCACTGAACTGTACCCTGTAAATGGGTGAATTTTGTGGTATTTGAAATATATCTCAACTTTAAAAAATAATCACATATTATTTATGCTGTTTTCTAAGTTGACTATTTCAGGGGTACAACCAGAACTGGAACTCCTTTCAGACCATTTGTTACTACCATTCCTCTTTAGGCAACTGGGGAAAAAGAGGCTTGTCCAAAGTCCAGCTCTCTGAAGTGGCCTGTCTCTAAAGGTGTCTGCTGCAATTGCTATAACCAGTAAGAGTGACAATAATCACACCTGGTTACAACTGTTTACATTAGGGACATTGAATAACAAAATTTCTGTATCATTGATTACAAAATAGTAAATATTTTAAAGTGACACGATTTAAGACAAAGACTTTAGAACATCTTATGCTTATATTCCCTTTTCTTCTTATAACTTTTAAATACTCTAAAGGGAATGAAGTGGCCCATATTGTGTTGTTCTCTGTTGTCATAGTATGGGTCATCAGATCTATTGGCTCATATAGTAAAACAGTTACTTTTACTTGCTTTTAAGATTTTTCCTAGCATTCCTGACAGTGGCTCTTAATACACAGTTCTTGAATTAAAAAGATAATGGAAGGCAGGCAAAAGCTACCGTTATCCCAAAATACCTGTTAAAACAAAACTGTAAACAATGTTATGTTCTCTGAGCCTGGTTAAAATAGAAATTACTTACATCTCTCACCCTTGCATCTGCCCCCCTCGCCCTGCTGTTCAAGGGTTTAATAAGGAGGTTCCTTATTGCTTATTGCTGGAGCGCTTGGACTAGAGACAGAAGAGTCGAGCCATGTATTACTTAAAAGATACTAAATTATGCTGCAATATTGAACAACCTTAAAATGTCAGTAGCTTAAAACAATGGTTTATGTCTTGTACATGCTACATGTCCATCGTAGATGAGCAGAAGATTCCAATCGTTGTAGTCACTCAGAGTTATACGTTGATAATGACACCATCTCAACTCACGATTTCATGATCACAGAAACGAGGTTTTTTAAAAAAAAGTGATCAAGCTTCCATTGACTCCTAAAATTTGTTCTGAGGTCAGTTTTACTCACATTCTGTTGGTCGAATCAAGTTTTGTAGGCAAAAATAATGACATCATATTCTTTGCAGCAACATGGATGCAGCTGAAGGCCGTTATACTAAGCCAGTTAACAGAAACAGAAAACTAAATACTGGATTTTCTCACTTATAAGTGGAAGCTGAACATTGAGTACACAAAGAAACAAAGATGGGAAACAATAAACAGGAATTCCAAAAGGTGGGAGGGAGAAGGACAAAGGTTGAAAAACTGCCTATCAAGTACTGTATTCACTACTTGTGTGACAGGATCATTAGAAGCCAGATCTCAGCGTCACACAATATACCCATGTATTAAACCAGCACATGTACCCCTGAATCTCAAAAAAAAATAATAATTTTTAAAAAATAATATCAAAGATATTTTTCTACTTTTGAGAGAAGTAAGCAGATTATAGGCCATAATGTATGGTATGATCACATTAATGTAGAGAAAACAACAAAAATAGTATGCTGTAGTATAAGCTTAGAAGAAAAAAAAGACTAAAACAGATAAAATGTTTTTAAAAAGTTATGCAGGCAAGCTCAATGTCAAGAAGAGGAACAGACATTAATGAAAAATAACACTGGCTAACATGCCACTAAGAAGCTTACACAATATTTTCCTTACATGCTGCTCTATCCAGTGGCCTAGACAGAAGTTCTAGCACTAACCTCCTTCCTCAAGGTCAGAAAATTAGTTGGTAATGATCCAGATGGGGACTGAAGTGACCATTTAACAAATGCTAAGTGAAAGTAAGAAACTACTGCCTTTTGGTCATTTATTCAAAAGTATTTATGTATGCATACTATACTTCACATACTCCCCAAGTACAGTAGGCTGCACTAAAGATATTAGCTAGTCAAAAATACCAAATGTGCTGTAGTAATGGTTGATTTTTTTTTTTAATTCTCTAATCAGGATAATCACGAGTTGTCTACATTTCTAGTCTTCTGGAGTTGAAGATAGAGGACTGCCTCCCTTCATCTCTAGAAATTCCCCATGGTGTGTTATAATGCACATTGCTGGCCAGGCATGGTGGCTCACGCCTGTAATCCCAGCACTTCGGGAGGCCAAGGTGGGCAGATCACCTGAGGTCAGGAGTTCAAGACCAGCCTGAACAAGATGGTGAAACCCCATCTCTATTAAAAATGCAAAAATTAGCTGGATATAGTGGCAGGCATCTGTAATCCCAACTACTCAGGAGGCTGAGGCAGGAGAATCACTTGAACCTGGGAGGCAGAGGTTACAGTGAGCAGAGATCTCACCATTGTACTCAATCCTGGGTGACAGAGTGAGACTCCATCTCAAAATGTTAATTAATTAATTAATTAATGCACATTGTCTTTGGACAAGAAACATCAGGAACCCAGGAAAAACAATAAGATAGATACAAGGGGAAATTAATTAATATAAATGTTGGGGTCTCTGAAGATAGTCAGTAGTCCAGTGAGTTGTGTTCTAAAAACGAAGTAGAATTTGTACCGGGTTTAGCTGAAGTGGACTTTGGTTTGGTAGGCTGGATGGATAGATGGAAAATCAGGCACATTCAGTAGCTAAAGAGATTAGAAAGATATAAAAGTAGACATTATAAGAGGCATCTAGGTAATTATTAAGATAGGCATATGTAGATCTAAATAATAAATGCCTTACTACAGGAGCATGTCAATAATAGGGTGCCCAAAAATGCCAGGCACTGTGCTTGCTGCTTTTTGTACATTAACCCATTTAATCCTTACAGAATGTGAGATGGACATTTTATTTTACAAACACAACTATTAAGTAAGTTAAGTAACTTGAGATAGTGATTCAACTTCTAAGAGACAGACTGTAGATTCTGACTTCAAAGACCATTATCTTTCTATCATCCTATGCTAGGCACAGAAGTCCCCCATGCAACAGGACAGACAACCCTAGCCAAGCTTGAGTTCAATACAGAGTTATAATCCTAGAAGGAAGAAGGAATGCTATGTAGTAAAAATGAGGCCATCATCCTATAGATTACTTAGCATAGAAGCGCACCAGAAATCAGGTGCCACCAAATGGTCAGCTAAAGGCACTGACACAGGGCTCTGCTGGTCCGGACCATCTCAGGAATTAGAGGTAGAGGTGATCTTGATGAAATAGGGGCATCATTAACTCCCGCTGAGAAATGTTGACGTGGTGGTATTGCAATTCCAGCTGAGAAGCAAAGCCTGAGATATAATTTATTCAGGGTACATATAGCATGTTTTTATATTCTCATGAGAAACTAAATTTTTTTAACTGAAATGTCTTCCAATATTAAAAGGAGCATATACCTTTCTGCCCCCAAGATAGAAACAATGCCTCTTTGAGCTGGCAGCCAATGAGTAAATACAAACTGGTTTTATCTCATTTGCTGGGTATGATAAACATTATTTGATTTGAAAACTTCTAATGAGGACAGCACACGTCAGTAGTACAGACAAACCGTTGGATTGAGAACAGAAATATCAATCGACATAGGAACAACCTCCTAATTTTCTCATCTTTGGTGTACATTAGTTGGTTAATGGACTCAAGCCAGGATATCCACACAGACAAAACAGTGGATAATTGAGCAATTATCTGATGAATTTAAACACCAAAGGAAGTGACTTTGGATAATTAAGATTTTGTTCTAAACTGCTGGAGCATCTTTTTTTGGGGAAAAGTTATGGAGACAGGAGTAGAAGTACATTTGTGGAACTGCCTTTCTCCACTGCATTTTAGAACTGTGTAGAGAGACTTAGCAGAGCTAGGAGAGGGACCCAATCTTTGGGCTATTGTCTGTAGGCTACACGACTAGGAATGCCCCTCTGCTGCTATCATTAGAGGCTAGTATATAAATAGAAATAAAACATGACAAAATCTTAGCCTTAGCCCTTTCCTGTGAGCTTAGTGCTCATGATTTGAAAGAAAACCAGGCCCTACCCTTTTGCAATCTGGGGTCCAAGCTTTGTAGTTGCACTGATACAATGTGCTGAGGTAGTGATAGGAGTCATCACACAAGCATCCTTGTTTGGAGAAACACAGATCCTCTCATGGTAAGATGGATGGAGGTAGAGAGAGCAGTCATTGGGACCTAAGCCTTGTTATATGGCACTGGTTCATAACTGGTTTCCATGGGGCTTTGAAGGCAGCCAACTGCTTTGTAAGGGGTCAGGCTTGGGCAGGTTAGCATTTACCTACAAGTATTATTATCCAGGTTTGATGGATGAGAAAACTGAGACACGGAGAGAATGAGTAGCTAGCTCAAAGACATATATTTTAAAAATGGGTAGATCCAGAGCCAAATCTCAGGTCTGTTTGACACCATAATTGCTATATTCTAATGACCTTATATACCCCTAAAAATCTTATTTCCACAGAAATGAAAAGGAACTGTGTCTTTCAATTTATGACATCACTATGGG
This sequence comes from Cheracebus regulus, assembly GCA_963574635.1. Taxonomy (NCBI): domain Eukaryota; kingdom Metazoa; phylum Chordata; class Mammalia; order Primates; family Pitheciidae; genus Cheracebus; species Cheracebus regulus. The sequence goes on along the minus strand of CAUYQU010086334.1, from coordinate 204,171 downwards.
ATGTTTTCATGGGATAAGACAATAGACTTAGTATACTAAAAATAGGCATCCATCTAATCCCATCATAGAGTAGCCAGTCATGACTGGCCCATTGAACCAGAATGATTCAACATATTAAAAAGTGTAGCAGAGGCTGTCCCTCAGAACTCAAGATAAGAATTAAGAATTCAAACAACATAGAGATTGTGGAATATGCTAACATTCTTATAAAAGACAATTACTTGAATTATTTAAATAAACACAATCATATGTACATACTAATTAAATATTCAAAAGAGATAAAAATACATATCTAACAGTATTTTCAAGGGTCAAAACAGATTGAACATTGACAATTCTATGTGATGAACTGTAAGCTTAAAGGGAAAATTTAAGTATCTCATTCTCAAGGCAATTTACAGGCAAATTCAATGCTACGATATAGCCTTCACCAAACCAGACAAGATTCCTCAAAGTTTGCATATCCCTCCAAAACCATTAACCAAAGCCTAAACAAAAAAGATAACACATGACATTGTATTTATGCAGCCATTTAATAAAGACTTTTTATATGTTCAATAACTAATAAGTAAGAAATCATATCACAAAAGTAGTGGAGAGAGTAGTTAGAGCTAAATACTAATTCTAAGAAAAAAGTTTTCTTTCTATGACTTCCTAGGGAGCAAAAGTAGTTCAAAGTGGCACATGTGTACGTCTAGCACCAAGTATAATAAATATTGAAGTGCAAAATACTTTGTTCAGAATTGAGAAATGAAGGGTTTTGAGTGATTATAATAACATAGGTCTTTTCAAATAAAGGGAGGATGCTACAGAACTTCTACATTAAAATCTGCTTTCTAATAGCTCAGTAGTTCTCTCTTTGGTAAAATATGGACAATGAATTCAGCAAAAATTAAAATATCCCTACTTGAAAAGCAAAGCAAGAAATGAATCACACATAAATTTCAAGAATGAGAGGAAATTATGTGTCATATGTAATATCAAGTGGCAGTACCAGGACACTAGACTGGGCAAGAATTACTATGAAAAATTGCCTGGTTTAAATAGCAATTAAGGATTTAATGGGGGAAAGTAATCAGGAATATGGGTGATCTAGCCAGTAAAGGAGCATTAAGTGGGTATTACAGTACTCAAAATATGCCCTGTGAATATTCATGAGTTGATCTTATTGTGACTTATCTACATGGTGACATTTTCCAGTAGGAAAACATTTGACTATAAGAAAATAGCTCCTGAGCTTCTGAGCATTATAAAATTCATATTGTAAAGGAAGCAAAATTCAGTGCTATGAGTAAATGATGGACAGTTAGATAAAATGTTGGGGAATAAGGACTCTGCAATCTAAAATGGTGATTTACCAATTCAGAAAAATCCATGAAGATTTTATGTTCTTTCTAATAAATAGAAAACATCTGAAAAGTGATTGGTTTAAAAAGGTAGAAATATCTTCCTCGCTCACCTCTCAGCATTTTTGCATATGCTTATTCACTTGAGATAATTGCTTTCATTAAAACATTTTTTAAAACTACAAAGAAGTTCCATATAAGAAAAAAAGTTTATGTCCCCATTAAGAAAAGTCAGCTTTTTGTTCTTGTGAAGCTACCTGGAAGGAAACAAACAAATGACAATAACAGCAACAGGAGCAGCAACAAAAGTCCATTCAGGGAATAAAGGATCAACTTAGTTAAATGACAATTTCAGAGCCCACGGTGGATATGGAAATCAGAAGAACTGAAATATTTGTGTGCAAGTGAAATGTTAGTTGCACTTAACTCAGGCAAAAGAACCTGCTGAGAAAAAATGCATTGAGTATGACCTGATTTAGCCATACAGGCTGTCTGAGGCTGTGTCTGCACATCACCAAATAGTAAGAGAAGATTAAATAAATACATATGTATTTTGTTGCCATAGAACTTCCTCACGAACATACTGTCAGCACCATTTTCTTTTTATATTTTGGCCCACAACATAACTGTCAGCCAAACTGAATGGATTTCCCAGACACAGTTGTTTGTCTTTAGGAGGTAGCTGAGCATGGCTTCAGAATCTGCAAGAGGGTAATCCCCCTGCTTTGGTCTGTTCACAAGCCCAACACCTGTTTCTGAGGCTTCACCTTACAGAGATGATAATGGCTACTTTCGGTTGCCTTTCCTTTCCCTTTTTGGAGTTGCAATCATGAATATATTCAGCATCCAAGATTTAAACAAAGAAACATTCCTCTGGCTTCTTAATAGAAAGAAAAATGTTGATTATATCCTCAGAATTTTCTTTCCTTTCAGTCACCAAAGTTCAAATTTTACCCATTCAAATTAACTAAACTGTGGGTTCACCCCAAGTTCTGTGAGAAAAAGAAAGTACACATTTTCTACCCCCATTCTTTCTATCTGTAAGTTTGAGCTATGCAGATCTCTAAAGTTAATGTGAAGATGAATTTAAGTTAAATGTATAGAAACTTAACAAGAACTCCAAACATTCTTCATTTCCATCAGAAGTAAAATTCTTGGTCAGTTTGCTTCCTGGGGGAAAAAAAGTATGTGAACACTAGGGAGATGGATACTTATAATTAATACACCCTGTGAATGTCAGCTTCAGCATAACTTTTCCCTCCACACTTGTCATGGTGTCGCATTCATCCTTGAGGGATCCATCAATTTACACAGAGGCATCAGGGGGCCAGAAGGAAAGTTTGTCTTCATTTCTACTTTCCTTCCAAGGTTAACTACCTTCAGATCACATTCAGACTAAAATAAGAAACTCGGATTTTTTTTCCTAGGGTTTTAGTTCTTTAATGTAAAAAAGAAAAGAAAGAAAAATTAAGCCTAAAATGAGTGTGATGCATATTCATAAAGGTCAAAGCAATACTCAAGCTATTGCAGTGTTGGTGACCTTGAGCTATATCAACTTACTGACCTTGATCCGTAAAGGATCTAGAGAAATGTACACCAAAGACAGTGAATACTTGCAAACATAATGATATATCTATACACCTCTACTTATAAAAAAGTCTGTGTAGACATAAAATTATAAAGGTGTTGAACACAGCAAAACAAGAACGGGGGTTATGTCACTATACTGAAGATCTCAGTCTAAGGAGTAAGTCTAAGAATGAAACTGCTAGGCAAAAATGCGAAAGGCAAACAGAAGCTGAGTAAAAGTTCCTCTTTGCTTGCTATCTACTACCTTTTTTATTTCTGTCCCCAAGCCTTATACCATCTCTTTTCTTACTCTTGATTTGTAAACAGCATTAAAAATCCTGTATACTATTTTTTTAAATATTACTTTTCTTGCCCTCAGTTTAGCCTGGGATTTATCTGTCTTGGATTTTTTTAAAAAATAATTTTATGGTTTTCTGTTGCATTTATTCTTAGTCATGTGTTCTTTTTTTCTTCTATCTTTTTACTCTTGGGCTTCATGTGATTTTAAAACCAATGTAGCACATTTTCTCTGAAAGAATCTTCATGCTCAGAATGTATGATCTTAATTTTATTTTTCAGACTTTTCCATCTCCTCTTTACCCACACAAATTCCTCAATGATGTTTGCTGAGTTCAGTATCAAGACTCTCTTTTAGTTTCTTCTCTGCTTTATTATTTTTCCTTTTTTCTCGAATTGTGCTTTCTCCTGTTCTTGATATTCCAATACCAACAACAGTGGCTACAGGAGCTCTTCCTGGATCTGTCTTTGTCTTTGGTGTACTCTCTTCCTTGGTAATATTGTCCAATGCTGTTTCTGCCTAGATGCCCCACCAGCAACTCAAAATTCTTAAGTCCAAAACCTAGTTTACCAACCCTCTACCCAAATCATCTCCCCTTGTAGATGATCAAATTTCTTTTATAACTGGCATAAATAGCTAAAGAAAAAAAAATCAGGTTACAAATAGGTTCAAATAGAGAAGACTGTAAAGAGCTCCAACGTGCTTGAATAAAAAGAAATTCAATATTTCAGTTTTAAGGTTTACTTTTCCTATTGAATAGGTGAAAAATGCTAAGGGTATTTATTGTCTAAAAGGGATCATTCCCACTTACACTCCTATTGGAATCTAATGAAACCTAATGCTGACATTTCTCTTGTTTATTTTGTTTGTACAGGAACCTAAAGCTAGGTGTCTCCAAGCAAGTGCTTTCTGTAGCTCCAACCAGTAAGACAGAGAGATCTGGCATGGTGGAATCTCTAAGAGAGAATGAACTCACATTCAGGTCTTTCTTTTGCCCTTTGACACCCCAGAAATTCAGATACATTATCAGTTAAGCATGAGAAATGTATATGTGGTCTACGATGCCCTCTGAGTGATTCTGATATAGCTTTACCCTCTCTTTGCCCTACCCCCAACATTTGGTACTTCTAGTTTCATATTGTCTTTCTTTCTTCTTTATTACTAATTCCAGGATGCCATGATCCCTTTGTCCCAAGGTTTTTGTTACTTTTCTTACAATCAAAAATAGCCCAGGATACAAAGGATAGTTTCCTTTAACATCGCATAAAAATTAAATGATTAGTATGTTAGGTATGTGGTTTCTACTTTTATCAAAATAAGTTACTCCATATATATGTGCATCCAATCCCTGATACAGACATTCTGTGATCTGTATTTGAAAATAATTTCCTACTTAATTTATCCGCATGAGTTTTGCGGCATACTCCTCCTACACCACTGATTGTTTGTTTTATTCCTCTTATTTTAGTTCAAATGCTCCCCATCATTTCTACCACTGCATTTTTATTGATTTTTCCAGTTATAGACATTTTGAAACAATAAAACTTTTTCTCTTCTCTAAAGATTAAACTATCTTAAGAAGAAATTATGTCCTTTCATTTAAAAATCTAGCCCTGTTAAGTCTCAACAGAGGCTTTGGCAATGATATTTTGTGTATGTGTGTTTAAATATCATCCTGGTTCTCTTCCCTGCCCCCTCAAGCAATTTATTTACTTTGAATTCTCTACATTGTCTCAGATTAATCTTATCTCTGGTTTCTCTCATCAGTAACTTTTTGAAATTTAGCTTAATGATGCTTCTTTCTCTCAACCATACTGGAATGCAGATAGTTTCCAAGTCCTTTTAATATTTCCTCTAGAAAGGATACAATTTCACTTGCAGCAGATTAAACTAGTATAAAACTTAGGGTAAAACAGACATCTTAAATAGATGCTTTGCACATTCCTACAACAGTTCTGTAGTCTCCAGCACTTATTGGAGTGTCAGATGAATTATATATCTTCATTAACACCCCTGTACACATCACCTATAAATTTCCAAAAAGATTTCCTATTTCTGAGGCTTTGGCATGTAGATCCTAGGGAAACAGAAGGAGGGAGTTGTTTAATATATTCAATTTCTGGCTCCCTCTCCTCTTTTTAGGTTGAGATAACATAGTTTACCTGGCACTCAGGGCAGGATGTTCAGTCAAGTATTTTCTTTAAGTTGTCAAAGGCAAGAAGCTAGGGAACAGATTAAATTTTTTGCACAAAGAAATTTTTTTACATAATCTAACTAGAAATTCCTTGAAAACAGACACATACCATTAAAAACAATAACAACTACACACGCACACTCACAAATACTTGAACAGAGGACATTGACTCCTTCTTCTACAACTTACTACTGTATTTTCTCAAAGTGAATAGAACCATAGGCAAGTTTGCAGCTAAGTATCTAAGATATGTTATCATGAATAAGTTAGAGTCTGGAAGCCCAAATTAAAGTCTTCAAAGGTCTGAAGCAATCACCACATTTTGGTTAAAGAAAATGTATATCTTGATTCTTGGAGATTAAGTAAGCAAGACATTGACCCCAGTCATCATGCAGAAGTGAGTTTAATCCCAGGGTAAGGCTGACTTCCTCTTTGGCATCTGATCAGTGTCATATATGCTCTCTACCTACTTGCAGATGTTTCAAGGCCTGAAAAACACACACCTACGTAGGCCAGGGTACTGTTGCCCAGGCACATTCTGACTATGGATAAGGTGGGTGTAGAAATTTTGTATCCCCAGAAATTTTATATACAATTTCTCCTTGTCATCAAGGGGATTTATGTCACCAGTTGGCGAAATAAAACAACACACATGTAAAACAGAATTGCCATTGAAGTACTAGTTTTGAGTAGGTTCAAAGAAAATGATGGTGGTCTGACATAAACACGACAACAATGATAATATTTACCAAACACATTCTATATGCCAGACTTTGTACTAAGTGCCTTATGTCATTTAGGCCTCACATTACACCTGTGAGTTAGATACCATCACTACTTTTGCTTACAGATCTGGAGAGCAGGTTAGAATAGATTGCATGAAGTTAGGCAGGTAGTAAGAATTGGCACTGGTCCCATAACCCAGAAAGGTTGGACTCACAACCTGAGCCCCCATGGACATTCTCTGCAGGATCCTGAAGATAGACAGGCAGATAGAATAGTAAAGCCTGTATAAAAATAAAAATAAAAAATAAAAAACACAGGTTAATGTCTATTACAGGTCTATTACAATATCTGTTGCAGGTCTATGTTGAAGCCGTCTTGATAGAGGGGTAAAACAGATATCTTCAATACGTGCTTTGTACATTCCTAAACAGTCCTGGTAATTTCCAGTATTTATTGGATTGTCAAATGAATTGTATAACCAGGCTTCTTGATAGAAGTCTTCAACATAGACCTGTAAATGCAGAACTTCATAAATGTTTGTTTTCTCCACAGATTCAGCATAAGGAATTGATAGAATTATTTCCTTCACAAGTCCAGCAGGTACTCCTTATCAGATAAACCTGAATTTAATCTTGTTCTTCATACTTGAAGAATAAGACCTTTGGGAAGCCATCAAATATTGCAAGCCTCAGTGTCCACATCTGTCAAATGGGAATAATAATAGCAACTATGTCATAAGACTCTCATGAGGTAAATATTTCCTACAGCACATTTATCTCTGTATCTAACATACAGCAAACACTCAATAAATACTAGTTATTTATCAGCACACGGTGCAAGGCACTGTTTTAAGAATAAAAAAAAGTATAATATGAACCCCTAAGTTATTTAAGTTCAGAATGAGAATAGAGATGTGGTTGCCATTCTACAGATAGAATGATATAGGAGAGTTGGCTCATCTTTTCCATGAAAGCTTCTAGTAGTGTCAATCTAGCAAAGATTATGTGTCTGCTTGGAACCTCATAGCATTCAGTGGGTACCTAATATGTTTATTTGTTATACCTGCAAAATGATATGTGTTCTGTGAAAACTAGGCATGCTTCCCTTCTGAGCAGGTAACTGGGGAAAGCAGAAAACAGCGTATCAAAAAGAAAAGTAGGTTTGATGCTGGAGAAGGTGTTACCCAGGGAGTGGAGGGAGATGGGAGAAACTAACTGTTACATGTACCAAGCTGGTAATGTTCCTCTGGGCATAGTCTCCAAGGTGGAAAGGACAGAGTTAAACTAATTTAATTGCATCAATTAGATTAGGGTATCCCAAAGGCCTACAGTCCTTCTCCAATTTGAGAAATTTCAAAAGTTGGTTTGAGGAGACCCCTCTTGTATTTCCACACACGTCTCCCTCCATCTAGTGAACTCACCACTATATTTTTCCAGATACTCAATACCCTCATCGGCCTTTGTATAGAGAATACTTTTTGGTTTGCTTTCTTAGAGAGTTACGTGCACAAAATAATTTTTTGCTTTCTTCCTAATTTTCTCTTGCCCAACTGATTGTTTTCCAGATATATTGAGCGATAATTGACAAATAAAAATGGTAGATATTCAGGGTGTACAGTGTGATGACTTGACATACATATATATTGTGTAATGATTACCACAATCATTAATCAACACATCCATTACCACACATAGTTACTATTGTGTGTGTATGTGTGATGAGGACACTTAGGAGATGTTGGTCAAAGGATAAAAAATTGTCTCACATGATTAACTGCATTTTTCAGTGTAGCTACTAGTGTCTGCTGTACATCAGGAGGGAAGCAATGTAATTAAACACATTTTTCTAAGGTATGAATGAGTGATGCCTTCTTGATCTTACCAGGATTACACATACTTTAAAAAGGTATGCTTAAAATATATATGTTGAATCATAGGGTATGTTTGGAATCTAAATTAAGCTCTAGTTTGTAGAAATCAAGCTCTTTTATGTGTTGAAGGCAAAATGAGATTTTAGGCAATATGACAGAGAGATGATGGAGTTTTTATGGCAATGTGGCCAAGTATCCATTCTTATGACATGCTTGACCAAGAGCTTCTTTGTTTCATTGCGAAAGACCCTCTTACAGGACACTGTTAAGTGACGTATGTATTTAAATTATAAGGAATTCTAATTTGAAAATATTTGCCAATGGTTTTGAGTTTTCTTCTGGGAAGATGGTGACAATTCCAGAAAAATTTCAGCAACAAGGCAGCACAAGAATCAATGTCATTTGAATTGGTTTGACATAAAGAAAACCAGGTGGACAGAAAAATTTTGACTTTTCATCTCAGCTAGGGACTTACAGGCCCCCTGATGAAAAGGACTCAAGCCACAACATTGAGGACTGTTCAATAAAGATGTTTTCCCAGTATGTGGCAGCAGTTAAAAAGCAAATAGGTTTCCGGAATATAATAAAAAGGGTTGGAAGATATAGTGGCACAATGAACAATGAAGGCTTTCTCTTCAGAAAGACTGGACGCCTGCCATCTTAGCACCTGAAAGCTGTGAGACAGGTTGAAAGAATCCTGAGCAATGCATCGGAGACAGCTTGAAGTGAGAATGATCTATTCTGAATGTCTAGGAAGGCGAATTACTGGCAGACAGATGGAAGGATTCACAATTATGAAAGCTATGGCAAAAGCTGATCAGATTCTCGTTTCTACTAGGCTTCATGCTTCAGAACAACCAGAACCTCATTTTATTAAAATGCTCATCTCTGTCAGTTAAGGAGACGGGAGTCTGTTTGACAGTATTGCCTAAAACGCATTGTTAGGGATGCTGGCAGGACTCTCAGGCCACCTGACCTAGACAGGTTCTTACTTATGCATCCTCCTAGCACAGCCCTGGAATCTAAACTACATTTTGAAGAAAAGTCCGGCTGATTTCTAGATTAAATTCCCCTGCCCACTGCTGTGCACTTCATTGAATGTGGTAAGCTGAGCGTGAACTTGAGCAAAGGGCTGTTGAGCAAATAAAGGCAGATAAAGAATGTTAAAAGGACTAAAAAAAATTATAAATTGCAAACTGTCAGATCATCCACAGTCTCAGCCAAGTCGAAATGGCTTCATTTCCCTTTTCTAGCCTGGCCAGTCTGCTTGAGTCTCTCCCACTGGTGTTTTTGGGATATAGTCCAGGCCATTATGAACAGATCCAACAATGTGCAGTGATCTTGAAGCTTGCAGAAAAGTTTGAGATTACTTAAATTACACCCCATTTATCTTTACCAGGGGATTTTGTAGTTCTGTCAAAAGTATCTTTAGGCCCTGGTGAGCTAAGTCACAGTAGTTCTACCATTTGGGAAAGATTTAGAGGTACAGTTTGTACCAAATGCTCAGGACTTAGTATTTCTTTTTAGTTGAATCTTCTGTCTACTCCCATTTCAATGACTGGAACCTCTTTGTTTCCATAAATTATGGCTATTCTCCCTTTGGTGTCTTTTCAGCTAGATGTGAAACCATAGCCCTCTGACAACCTTGACCTTCACCCAAACTTAGAAGACTCCATACTCAATCAAGCCATTTATTAAATGTTTAATTGCCTGGGATATAGAAGGTTCAACTCCCCAAGTTTCTGCATATGATGTATTTCCCTCTCCTGTAAGCATTTAATAAAAGAATGCTTTAGGGAAACTGCTGGAGTTTCCAAGAAATCAAGTGCCAGTGTGTTGTGGTATGGAAAGAACCCTGGATCTAGAGCCAGTGGAGTTGGACTGGACACTAACCTCCACCCTTAGTAACTATGGTTTTTTAAGTGAGTCTGTTTGGTGTAGCCTTGGTGTCTTCATCTGTGAAAGCAGAATAATGTCTGCCCCCAGTGATGTTTGATAACTACCTGATGAGATACACATGAAAACTCTTTCATACAGTGCCTTGTGTTGAGTAATTGATCTTTTCGTTTCTCTTCCTTTGCTTCAGTTTTAACTTACTGCCTCTCCTCTCTCTTGCTCTACCTCCCTTACTCCCTCTCTTCCTTTCTTCCTTCCTTTTTCTGTAACCCACTGTATCTCCCAGCTGCCCTCTCTGCTCTTACTAGGAAGGTAATTGACATAGTCTCACATGCAGTATACTTTTCTGTAGATTTTTTGCTTGCATGCCCCTAGATCACATCTACAATCACCTCTCCATTTTGGTGCTCCAAACATTTTCCAAATACTGTCTGTACTTCAAGATTCTACTCCAGTTTTACCTTCACCAGAACCTTGTCTGTTAATTCTACCCAATGTTAAAAGATTATATTTTTTTTGCAATTTTACTGTACTTACTGTACTTTCCTTTAATATTTTATTTGGGAAATGCTACTTAGTTACATTCTAAGCTCTTGAATGGGGACTATCAGCCCAATTCTCTTAACTTTGGTTCTATTTATTTCAATAGATCCCCTTATATTGCCAGGCGAAAAGATTGTCTCATTCTCCTGTAAGGGCTTCACTTCATAGGTCTATCACTGTCATGTCTCTGTTTCATAATTATATATTTTGCTGAAATGATTTTTTGAGAATAGTTTTAAAAGGAGGCCAGGTATGGTAGCTCATGCCTCTGTAATCTTAGCACTTTGGGAGACCAAGGCAGGCAGATAACTTGAGGTCAGCAGTTTTGACATCAGCCAACATGGTGAAACCTATCTCTACTAAAAATAGGAAAATTAGCCGAGAGTGGTGGCAGATGCCTGTAATCCTAGCTACTCAGGACGCTGAGGCAGGAAAATCACTTGAACCGAGGAGGCGGAGGTTGCAGTAAGCTGAGATTGCACCACTGCACTCCAGCCCCGGTCCATCTTGGGCCACGGAGAGAGACTCAGAGTAAAACAAAAAAAGAAAAAAGAAAAAAAAAGAAAGAAAGAAAAAAACACCTTCTGTATAAAATGTCTGTTATTGTCTGTGGCTTCAGTGTTAGGGAACTATAATGTCCAGTGATGTCTGATAAATGTTCAACAGCCATCTTTCTGTAAACAAAACAAAACAAAACAAAACAAAAAATATCAAAAACTGATTTGTAATGTTTGCCAGCTTACATGGTGTAAATTGTTCCATCATAGCTGATTTCAAGCTTCCAAAGTGGTATTATAAAGCACAAAGAGGAGAGATGTGCACGCTTAGCCCCTTGAGCCAGTGTGTGGCAATTCCAGCTCACTACTGAATATACTCCTGTCTTTACTATGGGTGATTTTTTTCTGTTTTAAGATATTGTACAATCTTGTCTCTCCAGGGAGCCCTAAATTGGATTTATTTTGTAAATATCATTCAAATTGACAAATACACCAAGAACCATCCGGGCCAAATTTGAACTTTCCACTTTACAAAATTTGTCTTTGGAATTCCTTCCTAGATTTCTTTAAGAAAGATTGACATGTTTCTTCTTCAACATGAAGAACAGAAATTATCCCTCTTCATCTCCAGATCAGAGTTCATCTGTACAATCATTAAGATTGCTTTATTAGGTCCCTAATAGATGGTGCCATTTATATAAGCATCTGTTAAAGAAGTAGAATTCACTAAGTGTTTCTTTTATGTTGAATAGGTGTTTGGCATATAGTTTCAGCCTGGTACATTTACACAAGTAAACACTGCATTTTCATTCCATGAATTAGTCTTAATTACTGAAAATTCCTCCACCATGGCGAATTCAAGCTTCCAACATGACATCAACCAGCTAACAAAATTTCTGAAAATATGAGTTGATTCTCATGAGCTGAGATTGTAAGACAAAAACAAGCTAGATTCACCACATTACTGACCTAAGTGTGCTTATAATTGTACTCATGGCAAAATGAATGAGCATTGCTTTATTTCTCATATTCCGTTCAGGCCATACCTTTGGTCATTGGCCAAACTTTAAAGTACATTTGAATTATATTCAAGGATCCAAAATTCTAGTCTTCAGGATTCCCATGATTAGCTATAGGACTTTATGTCCATCCCTTAACTTTCTTTGTTGATAGCTTCTTCATCTGAGGAAAAAGAACTACAGCATATCTGAGGTGCTTTTCTAGATCCAATGTCCATTTTTCTAATAGTCTAAGGATAGAGAAATGAGCTGTGCAACAGCAAGCCAGTAACTGCCTTTGGCATTTGTGTCAAGTATTGCCATCTATAATATCTTCAAAGGCTATTTGAAACTCACCAAAAGATTCAATTGAAGTACAAAGTGTCAATATATATTGGTTCGTCAATTTCTTCTGCAGAAAACATTTCTAACTGGCATTCTACTCTCTTTCTGCTCACTTCTGCAGTCATTTCCAAGACTCATTCCCAGTCAGGACTGTTGTTTTGTTTCTCCCCTTTTGACACCCAATGATAAAGCAAAACCTGGGAAATGGGCTTAATCAATTGCGGGAATCCATGCCACCAGCAGATGAGTCACATAGATCCCAAAACATTTGGATCATTGCCTCTATCCTATATTTATATTTCTTGTATATCTGAGTCTCCCTTGTCAGATAATTCTATCATTTAATATAATGCATACTAAGAGGATATTTTTCACACAATGAAAGTTTTGAAATACTAGCCATCTGTAGCAAATATAGAAAGATCATTTGTTTTTAGTAGAGTTAGCGTCACTTTATATGACCTCTTTACTTGCTACATAGCAAACAGCAACTCCAGACTAATGCAAATCAAGAACTCAGCTCAGGCAACTACCCTCATACTGTTCACATGTCAAATGTGAGCACGAGCAGCAGGAAACTGGCCTTCTCTTTCTAATTACAATTATGATAAGAGTTTAGCACAAGTCTACTTAAAATCATAAAACGTTTTGGTGCAAGATTTGTGTTTTATCTCATTGTATATTCATGTGATTAGGTTTATTTGACTGCTCAGATTAAAAAAAAAATACCTCTCATTGTCCAACATCTTCTTGTTTAGGATGCTATGAGAAGTAACCCATGTGCAATCACACAATGTCTAGTCCTCATGCAAATGACACAAGCATGAAAAACAAGATGATGAGAAAGGCTTATTTTCCTCCTCTCTAGAATTAATCTCTCCATTCCAGGGGGACAACAAATCTCAGGTTCAAATAAAAGTCCTTTAATTGGGTAGAATTTCTATGCAAAAACTAATGCTATTTGGACTAGCAGGCAAGTGCAATTCTCCATCTCACCAGGGAACTGCATTTTCCCAACCAAGCTGGATCCCTCATTCCTACCACTGGCAGAGGCAAAAAGTGTTCCAATTAGTGAGGCTGATTTTGTCCCTATCACTCTTCTCTCTTGTGCCAGTGTGGGGTAAGTGAGGGTAGGCATGGGAAATTGCTTCAAGTCATTGATGGAAGAACCAACTGATTGATTGATGTTGGGCTGAAACAATCTTCCTGTTCATCCATTGGTTTGCCACTCATCAGGAAGCCAGGAGCACTGAAAGTGAGCCAAGCCTGTCAGATGTGCCACTGAAAACACTATTCTTTGCAGAATATTTTTGGATGCCAGATGCCAATCACTCATGGGACTTTGCTGCTCAATAAGAATTTCAGATGTGGACTTTAATTATAGTCTAGCAGAAAAAGGATGACGGAGGGAGCAGAAGCAGCTTTATTTTTAGCAAACCCAGCTCTTAGCCACCACAAACCCTGTGAATCTATTTTAGGGGCTTGTCATTGTTTGGTGGCTTTCGTTAATGTTGTTAAAAAATATCAGGTTTACAACTTTAAGGAGTTGGGGGTCCTCATGTTAGGGAAACTGAGAGACACAATGGCCATATTTGGGAGGAGCTGGGCCCTGATGCCCTAGTACTGACCTTACTGAACCACTTCTAGGAGATGCAGAGAAGTTGGAATTTCAAGAATAATCTGTTAGCTTTAATGTCAGCCTCAAAATGCTTTAGGGAGAGAGAGAGAGAACTAGTTAAGTAGTCTACAACTGCATGAGAGAGCTAAGTAGAAATTAAAGAACAGAAGAGTTCCAATTATATTGACACTTTAATTTTTGTGTGGACTCTTTAATGGACCAGTGAGTTCTGCTGGAACAGACATTTGGGGATAAGGCAGTCGGAAAGATACTAACATTGAGCACAAATCTTACCCTAGGTAACAAGAAGAAAGAGACCACAGTGAACGGCTGTTTCCTCGGGGATTTCACATATGTAATTCAAGAGCAACTTGTCAGTATGTAGAAATGCATAATATACATAATTCTATTATATCTTCAAGGTATAATAGAAGTTTCACAGAAATGTTAACTTGGTTCAGAGAAATAGCAACCAATGAGATAAGTGGTATTTAAGAAGTTAGCTTTAAAAATATGGCTATGGCATGTCCCACTACCATCCTGTACACACACACAAACCCCTTAGCTAGGAGTTAGACTAAAGCCTTCTTTCCAGACAAGGAAGCAGCCATCAAAAGATAAAGATGCTTTGTTTTTGTTGTTGTTTTGTTTTTATGGGAAAAATTTTTTTGTGCTCTAAAGAGTATGTTAAGGGGTTAGAAGAACAATCTAATTTTATTATTTTTTAAAAATCCATTTCATACTGGACAAGTACCACTCAAAATACATGGAAAGGATCTTTTATAAAATCTCTTTCATGGTATTTATTTTTTAGCTTTATAAAAAATATTTAATTGACTCAGATTTCAAATGTCCAATGTGATGATTAGATATGTATGTATATATATAGTATATAATAATGATCAAAATAAAAATAATACATCCATCACCACCTATTTGTTCATTAAATCCCTAGAACATGTTCATATTATAACTGAAAAATGTGTATACTTTGACCAATACCTCACCATTTTTCCCACTTCTAAAAAGGTTGAACACATAGAAGCCAAGATTAGAACTGTGGTTGTCAGAAGGTAATGACTCGATACTTGTGAATTTTCAACCAACTAGCAAGAGACCCCCTCAGCCCATTACCATCTCCTGTGCTCTGCAGCTCCCATTATTTTAGCTTAATGTGTTATTTCTGTGTTTATTAGATTCAAAGTGCTGACTCTACATAGTGCCTTATCTTAAAAACCATGGTCTTCATAGGCCACAGATATTTACTAAACAAACAATGCTTTCTTTGATGTTATTGCTTTAGAATTACGAAAAATTATTTTCTGAACCAAGGGAGAGCCCTTGAGAAGCTTTCCATCAAGTGAGAGGAGGCAATTAATTCAGTGTAGGCTTCAAAACAAATGTAAAGGCTCCCACAACTTACTCCATGTTGACTATTTATTTTAATTCAAAAATAAAACATTGAACACTTACTGCATTTAATCTGTGCTGGGTGATTCGGGGATATAAAATAGACACAAGATATAGTACTTGCCATCTACTATAATGTACAAGATTAAAATATACTACAGATACAATTACATAAAATTAAATGTCAAAATGAGGGGTTCAAGTAATATGTATTACATAAAATCAGATCAGAGTGATACCAGTATGGGCTGAAGTATTAAGATTTCAGAAACTCTGTGGAGATAAAGCAGTCATCTAGTTAATAGCATAAGAAAAGATAAGTTGGAAGACTTACCCTAAATAATAAACTTTTTGGCCTGAATTATCTACTTTATAATGGCGGTTTGATCACAAAAATGAGATACTTGGCAATAGATTTTGGGTAGTAGCAAAAACCACTATTAACAAAACGGGTTTAAGTTTGAAGACATTTCATCATATTATAATGGTAATGGGCCAAGAGGGCCTTTATTAAAATGCCTTCTCAGTGCTACCTAAATAATAGATGAGTTCCCTTTCGTGAATGGGCCACTGAGCCACTGTGATCCGAGATGACCATGATGTGGAGTCCAAATTCCACTGACTCACCTCTTAGCCATGCCTCAGATTTTTCCTGTTCTCATACTATGTCCACATGAAGTGAGCAAAACCACTACCATCTGCTCAAAGCAGTTACAGTCAGCTCACAGCAGTGAGTCCTAACGACCTGTCTTGAGCAATCCATCACAAGTATTCACCTTGGGATGTACAAGACAATTTTCATAAGTTGTGTGGAATGCAAAGAAGATTTAGACAAGACTCCTTCCCTCAGGAGCTTACAATAGGATAGGAAAATAAGATACATGTACATTAAAGCTAGCTAATTATATGCAGTGTGTTACTGGTGGAGGGTGTACAGGTTCTTGGCGTCCTAAACAAAGAACTGGAAAAATGCACAAACAAAGCAAAGAAAGAATGAGGCAACAAAAGAAGAGATTTCTTGAAATTGAAAGTACACTCCACAGTGTGGGAATGGCCTGACAATAGGGGCTTAAGGGCACCTTTACAGAATTGTCTGGGGTTTAAATGCCCTCTAGAGATTTCCCACTGGTTACTTGGTGTACACCCTATGCAGATAAAGTAGTGTCCTGCAATCAGTCTGATTGGTAATTGGTTGCAGAAAGCAACCAATCAGAGGCTGAAGTGAAGTTACAAAATTACACTTCTATGGAAATGTCTGATTGGTTACAGAAAGCAACCAATGAGAGATACTTTCAATTCACCAGCTGCCACTCAGAAAAAGGGGTGGTGGGGGGCAGAGGAGGTTGCAAAGGGAGTAGCCTCTGGTGTTTTTGTTACTTAGATGTGGAAAGTTCACATTTTCTTTTTTATTTAGTTCTAGGAAGTCAGCCTGAATTGGCCTTAGGTTTCATGCTTCCAAACCCTATTCTCCTGCCTCAAATGTAGTAAATAATTAAGGCTAAGTGAATAATACCAAATATAATGAGGTGAGGAAAGGGGCCAGTTTGGGAGAAATAACTCCCCTTTTTCTAGCCCTTTAAAATTGCCAGCACATCTTGTCCCTTTCCTGCAGAGCAGTCTGACAAAGGCCAGCTATAGATAGAAATTCATTTACTGATTATTGCCCAAGTTTGTTCTCAGATTGCTTGCCTCTTTAGCCTGATAAGCTGCCTATCAATATCTATTTCTAACTCTATAGTTGGGCGCCTTGTTCAAATTCCCTCTCTGCTTTAGTGAAATTGTTGCCTTCTTGACTTTCTGTTCTGTGCTCTCCCCTGAGTTCCTTATTTTTATGTCTTCGGATAAGATACAATCATTTTCCAGCCTAAGGGAGTCTAAAAGCAAGGTCAGTTCCTGACCACCTGTGACAAACAAAAGGAGTGGTAAAATAAAAAGAAAAGAACAATTAATATGTTCACAATGTGTCAAGGCACAGGATGCCCAAATTATAGTCAATATCAAGCAGTCAAATTTTGGAGTTAGAAATGGAAGAGATGTTTCCCCAACTTGATAATTTCCAAAAACAGCCAATGAGAAGAAGCTGTAAGTCACTGTCACAAAGTTCCTTTTAAAGTCATTTAATGCTAGTCAATGAATATTTGTTGAATTAGTCCCCAGGGCTTTGTCACTCATCCACCTAGTCTCCTGCTTCACTTAATCTATGTCTAATTAGCCCATGCCTTAGTTAATGGACACTGTCTATGGTCCTGAAAGTAATTGTGTCTTTGGTTCTAAGTCTTGAGAACAAAAGTGAAATGAGGACATTTACTCTTATACCTTCAGTTACCTTTCTTCTATAACCAAATTTTGTTGTTCCTAATTCTCAAGGACTTTGGAAAATTGCTATGGGAATGCTCAGAGGAGTAGGAGGGCAAGGAATGAAAAACCAGTGGGTTTTTTGAAGTTGCTTTTAGAAGAATGGAATCAACACTCCCCTAACTGTACTTCTTAAGTAATCAGTTATGGGTGATGACTGAAGGACTTGCTCTATGACTCTCTTATGACCACTCAGAATGTAACTCAGGTGCTCAAAGACGAAGAAGACAGATGCTGTAAGCTATTCTAATATGTCTGGGAATATCTCTGGGGCCAGGCTGTCAGCATGGTTGATATGCTGACAGAGTGCCTTAGAGTAACACCAACAGCCCCTGTCTTCTAAAAGCAAAGCCTCTACAAAAAAATTATTGGGTTATTTTGCTATAGTGTATAGACTCACAAGAAAAAATTCAAATATATGATCCATTTTCACTTCATATTATTACTATTTTGATGACTTCTTACATGTCCTCTGTACACTAAAAAGCATATATTTCGGAGCCAGATACCTGTATTTAAATACGTGTGTGATAATCTCTTTGCATTTTTATTTTCTTATCTGTAAAATAAGGATAATAATAAGATCTACTTCACAAGATTGTTTTAAGGATTAAATGAGATGATATGAGTAAAATGCTCAAAGCAGGGCCTGGGGTGTGATAACTCTATTAAACGTTAGCTATGCATATTGTCATTATTATTACATCCTGCTGGGTGCTTGCAGATAAATCCTTACAAAACACTCTACTCAGAAACCTTAAACAACCTTTCCATTAAAAAAATCTCCTAGTCTTTAGATGAAAATTCTATTGAAGTCAACAAACATTACTGAAGATCTCTTTTGTTCAAGAAAGAGGGATGGAGAAAAATGAACACAAATGGTTCTGAGCTGCTGCAGTCAAGAAAGTTTCTAGTAGAGTTTTCACAGCAGGGAGGATGCTGTCCACACTTGAAATGTTAGCAGTGCAAAACTCAATTTTTGAGTTATTCTTTTTATAGCAAGACAAAATATAAGCACCCCTGCCTTTCATTTGCACATATGGACAAAATAGATGAGTATCTTTCTAGAAATGTAGGACACCTGCAACAGAAGGATCAACAGTGAACCCAGCAACTACAAACAAACAAACAAACAAACAAAAGATGCATTCTCCTGGTGGGCATTTGTAGAACATGTCATAAAGAAGCCAAACCCCCTGAAGTCTTGCTACCTGCAAACAACTTTGGGCATTTTTACATATGCTGCAATTGGTATCTCCTGCCTATGGGAAAAGGACCCCAATATCAAGAAATTACACACAGTATAAAGTGGCGTGGGACAAGGGCCCAGAAAAAGATTAGCGGAATTTGAACACTGAAAAATTCAGACTAGATCTAAACAGAAAAACAAAATGTCTTCATTATAATAGGCTAAAACTTCTCACTAATTCTTTCTTGGAGAGATAATGAGAAATTAATATCAGAACTGTGTTATACCCTATGTATAGATTATGGTATTCTCTCTGCTTAATTTAAATGAGTAATAAATTAAGAGAGTTCAAATACTATGTTGTAAATTTTTTCATCTCAGATTAATTGATGTGTGTTCTTAGGAAGTTCCAAGTTATAGAACCTTCCCAAAGGATGTTAAAGGAGCCATCTGAAACAACAGGATGCTTCCTTAAGACTAGAGCCAAGATCTTGGTATTCAAAATGGATAATACTATGTAAAACACATTGACTACAAAATGTTCCCTTAACGCTGTGGGAGCACTAACCAGGGACTTGCACAGAGGCCTTTATTTTCTTTCTGCAGTATTATCTATCATTATTTCTTTCTACCTTCCTCATAAATTCTATAAAAATAAGTTTAGCTCCCCTCTGTGGCTTAGGTCTAAATTTCTCAGGCCTGGAATATCCTCCCATAGTCTGTATCACTTATTGAAATACTCTCTCTCCATTGATACCCGACTCCTGCCTTTGTATAACATCTTTCTTGATCACTTCCAGTGAGAAGTTTCACTCATCCTCTAACAGTTGTGAGCCAGTTAAGAGACGTCACCGTATTGGTTTATCTTTGCCCTTTCCCCACCAAACCTTGCGTCCTGGTGTTTGTTAAATAAGTTTTATCACTTACAAATGCTACTCCATTGTAGCCATTTTTTTGTGTATATGTATAGCTCATTTTGCCAGAAATATGTAAGATCTTTGAGAACAAGAACCATTACTTAAGATTTTGGTAACAAGTCAGTCTTTGGTACAGTTGGGTTTTCATTAGATTACTTTGTTGATAGTTCTCAGAAATGCTTAGGCCAAAGTGGAGCAAAGACAAGCCATCTCATCATAAAGGTGAAGTTTAATAAAGCTTACATGTTCATATAAGAAACATTTCCTGGGGCCAAATATCTCCAAGGGTAAGGTCAAGGATAAGGTGTAAGATGAGCAAGCTGTTATACTTTCTGCACCTATAGCCCTGCCTAAGGAGAAATTCAGCTCCAACCCCTTGGAATAAATTGCCTGAAGCTGGCACATCTCCTGTTGACTCATTACTGCTTCTCAACCCCTGAGGTTACAGACAATTGTCTGCCCTGGGGTAAGGACTGGAACATAGAGCAGCCAGTTTATGAACTTACCAGTGACCCGTGGAAAAATTCCTAAGCTGGAGTTCAGATTCTCCTTTTCAGGATCCTTTGAGAGAGAATCAGGCAGTTAATGGGAAGAAATAAAACTGAAAGTTTGCCTAGAGAGAATGTGTAAAGTAAAATAGGGCCCAGTTGAAGTTGTGGGCCAGCTGAAGTTATACAGGAGCAGAAACTGAGAAAGCAGGTGTTATGAAGAAAATCTGAGTCGACAGTAACAAGAGAACAGAGGGATTACACAGCAAGGACCCACATCCCATTAAGGGCAGAGTGGTAACTTGGCAATTTGAAAACTCCTGCTACCTAATTCCTGTAACTATCTGCGAGCTCCAAACTCAGAGAGATACTGCCCTGCATGGATCTTCTGGGATGTCTATGAAACAACATATCCCTTGGAGCCCCCGAAGACTCTTTAAAGTGGCAAACTTCCCTTCTCCATTCTTCAAAGAAGCATCATTTGTTGCCAAAAAGCTTAGGTAAAATTCCTGGAAAAAACACAAGGCTTGTAGAGATTGTCGGTGGTGTCCCCAGATGTCTTCTTATTGGCCTTTGTCCTAATGCTGACATGTTCCCTGTCTTTCGTGGCTATTGTTTCCTACTCTTTATATCCAAGAAATTTCCCATCGAAAAAAATCTTAAACTCATTCACATTAAAGCAGAAATGTCTTAGGGAAGGTCTTAAATTCATTCACACAGAAGTATAAACACCTTAAGGCTGTGCGCAGTGGCTCACCTGTAATCCCAGCACTTTGGGAGGCCTAGATGGGAGGGTCACTTGAGGTGAGGAGATTGAGACCAGCCTGTACAGCATGGTGAAACCCCATCTCTACTAAAAATACAAAAAAATTAGCCAGGCTTTGGGGCAGGCGCCTGTAATCCCAGCTACTCAGAAGGCTGGGGCAGAGAATTGCCTGAATCCCAGAGGCAGAGGTTGCAGTGAGCCGAGATGGTGCCATTGCATTTCAGCCTGGACAACAAGAGTGAGACTCTGTCTAAAAAAAAAAAAAAAGTATAAATGGCTTAAAAACAGCACCAAGTTTTGGCATTTTAAAACAGAGCACAGGACTTACATCAAAACAGTGAAGTGGAACACCAGATTCTCCCAAGGGCTCGTGCTGCATTGACTCTGAGGTAGACATTAGTGTGCCTAGGGTTTAGGAGGCAGTTCTCCCGGAAACAGCACTTATGAAAGAGATGGAAGGAAGCAGTTTGGGGCAGAGGGAGAAGTTGAACCTTGATGAGGTCTCAACACAAACCTCAGACTGTCTATTAGAGAGTTCTGAAGATGTGATGCCCTTCCAGAGATTGCTGTGAGGAGTTGGTGTGAAAAGACCAGGCTTTATATCCCTTATTGATCAGTCATTGACATCCCAGTAAGCAGAGGTTGAGACAATCTCCAGAGGGGCTGACAACTGAACATTGTCTTTCAACAGCACTCTTATCAGCTGGAATAAATAATCTTTTATTCTTGAAGGGGCACCTGGACATCATGAATTCCATCACATTCAAAAGTTATCAAATATCTTGAGGTGGGAAAAGGAGGCAGGTAGAAAGGTCTTTATGCAGTAGCACTATAAGACTGCCCCATTTACACTGCCTGCAAATATGTGCATAATAAAACTGTTTCCTGACTATATTAATGGTTGAAATGAGTAAGATATAAAGAGAGGAAATGGAAAGGGCTTTAGGACCACTGTGATATGTAAAGAAGTTCTCACTCTTGAGCCAGGTGCACTGAAAACTGTGTACCTTTGACTTCATGAACTTTGTCAGCAGTGTGTTTTTTTCTTTCTGTTTTGTTGCTGTTGTTAATGGCATTATCTTTAATTAATAAATGAGTCACAAAACTAATATTTTATAAATAAAACCAAAAGAAGAACTCCTTTATGTTTTGAATAAAATTTTGCTTCATTTCTCCTTTGATGTCTCTATTTAGTTTGCCTTTTCTAAATGTGTCGGGCATATTCTACCACTGGGAAGTTGAGGTTATGAGACAGAGGGCCTGGCCTTCTTCAAGCAGCATTTGTTCACCCCAGAAAACTTATCTGGTAGTTCCAAGGAACAAATGGCTTTTGCTGGGCTCTTCAATAATATGATTTGCATGCTTGAAATGAGATCGTCAAAGTAATTGTAGAATATTGCTTGCCATTACCATCATTAAAAACAGGCAGATGTAGGAGCACTCCCAGGGAAAATCTTCCTGCTGGGTTTTCATGGAGATAAGTGCACAAAATCCACTTTTGAAAAGATGTTGAATGGAATGAATTTGCCATTCACTGGTTGTCTGATGATGATTTGCTTGTTAATTGGAAGTTTAGGCTTTAGAGAAGCCTTAACAAATTTGATTGCTAAATTCAGGAGGTTTACTCCCTCCTTGCAAGCTGTATTCAGAGGCATAAATCCTACTTTTTGCATGTGTGTCTGTGTACTCATTTAGAATCTCTGTGAACAGAAACCAATCCCTAACCCTTTTGTCAGTGGTACTTGCGAGAGTGACTTTAACAACAAACAAAGACAAAGCATTTTGTTCCTTTGTAAACATCTCTAGGGCCCAAATATTTGCTGGGAGGAGAGAGGAAAGACCCATGAGCTAAGCTGAGATAAAGTTATCTGCACACATATGTCTGACAATTGTCCCACACTATAATGTTAACAATGGTTAGGCTGGACCCCACTTGTGGGTACCACTTCATTTTTATTCTAAATCAGCTCCACTGCAGTTAATAAATTCAAGTAAAACTTTTTTTAAAAAAAAAAACATTTGTTTGGAAATCCTGCTGTTTTTCTTCTCTGTTCAGACACAATGCTAAGTGTCCCGTGATCTAAACAATACCAAGTAGCTGGCAAAGTTAGCAGCCCCCCAAGAAAGGTCTTACTTTATTTTTAATGGCCATTATTGCTCATCTACAAAGTGACTTTATTCATCCCTGTCATTGACTATCCAGATTAGTTTCCTCTATGTAATGATAAGTTTATTGCCAGCCAAGGAGAATGACAACTGCCATGTGGAACTACATGAGCAGTTATGTAAACGATATAGATGAGAGCTCCCACATGGTGTCATATAGCATTTCCCAGATGTAACAGTTCGAGAAGAGTAGCTAGACAGTCCTTTCTTCCTTATCATCCTCAGGAATTTCAGTGTGTACATTGACTAATAAACCTGTGACAAATGTTACTTATATAGCAAATTATATTGGCATGAAATTATACATTACCATAAATATACGTTAGGATCAATTCCAGGCAGAGCCCTACAAATAGTAACAATGTTTTAAGTATTTAGTAAATTAAAAGCCTCTCCATGATCCTTGGTCCTCTGAATCTCTCTGTCCTCTCAAACGGCACATTTAGGCACTCCTAGGCTGTAACAGCCAGGAGGATGTAAAATCCGCCCCTCTGAGAATTTAAAACTCTAGTCTCAGACCCTTCCTCAGCTTATGAGACACAAACCATTGCCAGTTTCATTCATTTATTTAAAAGTACTTGTTAAGTGTCCTCTGTGTACCAAGGTCTTTGTAAATGCTGGGGATATAATGGTGAGGATGGCCTCCGCTTTCATAGAACCAGCAGGGATGAAACATAACTGAACAGCTGTAGCAGTAAAGCTTAACAAGGACCGACTGTAACAGAATAAAATCCAATCTATTCAAAGAGGTCTGGGTTAAGCCTTCCTGGAGAAAGTGTTCATTCATTGGGCACCTAACATGTCGCCGTGCGCTGTGGCTCATGCCTGTAATCCCAGCACTTTGGGAGGCGGAGGTGGTTGGATCACCTGAGGTCAGGAGTTGGAGACCAGATTGACCTACATGGAGAAACCCCATCTCTTCTAAAAATACAAAAATAGCGGGGCATGGTGGCACATGCCTGTAATTCCAGCTACTTGGGAGACTGAGGCAGGCAAATCACTGGAACCCAAAAGGTGGAGGTTGCAGTGAGCCGAGATCATACCATGGGCAACAAGAGTAAAACCCTTTCTAAAAAAAAAAAAAAAAAAAAGGAATGGCTACATGTGAGTCGAGAGAAGAGGAAGGGCAAAAGATAATTTTGGCAGAGCAACATCAGGTATAGAGGCTCAAATAAAAGAAAGCATGTGACCCATTCAAGGACTGGATGATGTCGATAGAGCTGTAATGGCATGGGCATGGGGAAATGATAGTGCTGGTAAGGGGGATGAAGTTGGGGGTGAGGAGGTAACAGGCTGGTTCATGAAGAGTGATTGCATCACTGGCTGCTCTGTAAACATGTGTCAAATGAATGCATGCATGGATGAAATATATAGACATAAATGAAATCCTAGGAATAATAATGACCAGAAAGAAATGTTGGCTTTGCTCAGGGTTGAGGGAGATAACCACCTCCCCTAGACACCATTCCCATAACTCTAAAAAGGGACCAAAACTAATCCTATGAGGAAAGCATGTATTTATACCAGAGATCTCAGTGGAGGTCAGACATCAAACTGCACAATGAAGCTTTGCTGAGACCATGGAGACAATGCCTTAATGGAAATGGGGCCCAAAGGCTTTGCCTCTGACTTGCTTTTAGCACATCCCAGAGTGCAGCTCCTCCCTGCAAAGACCCAGCTACTTACTCACAGAGTGTCCAAATGCATCATTTCTGATTACCAAATGGGAAGTAAAACAGACAAGATAAACACCATAATTGTTTCTAATTATATATAGAAATTAAAGATAACTTTTTAAAACTTCTTTATTTTATAACCTAAAAAAGAAAAGAGCATTTTCCCAAAAGATTTGAGAAAAAGAAAAAAAAAACCCACAAGGGTAGAGAAAGACAAGAGAGAAAAAGAAAAGAATTTCTCTCTTCTTCGGGCTACCCCTCTATGTATCTCTAATAGACCATTTCTTACACCACAGCTCTCTGAATGATGCTAGTCCTAAAACAAGGAATTTAATTACCTCTGAAGTCTCAGCCACACCCCAGAGGCACAGGAACGCATCCTTTCACAGATACACACTGCTGCTTGCTTCGGATATGAAACAACCGATCACTGATGTGGTTTGATATGAAAATAATGCTAACGAGACCCCTGGCTGGCAAAGCAGTGACTCCAGGGAAGCAGGGTTTGGAGACAGGGTCTCGTGCCATTTGAAAGCAAAGCAGCTCTCTGTCCCCTCACAGTAATTGAGTTTAGCTTCTTTTGAATTTCAAATTGTAAGAAAGTTGTGCATGAGATTTTTATGTTTATCAAAGGGAGGCACAGTATTATAAAGGCTGAAAAACTACACACAAACTGTGCAACAGAGCCTGGTAACTTTCTAGCTTTCTTTCTATGGAAGATTTTTAAATACACATCAATGGTTCCCTAATACAACACACACACACACACACACACTGCACAATAATGCCATTTTTAAGTCATTGCTTGCTCCATATAATTCTAGAGCAAATTAGTTCATTCCCTTTAATTCTATAGGAGGTAGCTGCTGTCCTATATCCTATGGATTTAGAATAAAACAGAAAGTTTGTACACCAGGTTTGAGGGGTTTTAAATAGAGCAAGCAGACCTAGCAAAGAGTTACAAGGTTTTATCCAAGGTCAGCTTTGCCTGTTAGTAGTACAGCTGGAAATAAAAGCCAGGACTACCCTTCTTTTTCCTGTCCTGTGTCCATTGGACCAAAGTGCTCTCAATCAATAGGCAGCCAGTTATGACGGATTCACATTCTAGCCGGTGTCAATAAAAACAAAAATCAAGTTTTAATCAAAACACATAACCAAGATCTACATTTCTCTTGGCCTCAATAAATCTTCCCCAAAGGAAGCAGGCTAAAATTCTTTACATTTAAAAAATGAGCTCCGCTGGGCCTCCAAATTCCAGTTCGATTTTTGAGCCAAGGCATTTTTTTTCTTTATCATGCACTTGGTGCTGTAGTGTGATAAGAGCCCCATGCAGACCATAAAACTAATTTATCATCTGTAAGGTGTACAAAGAAAATGGTAGCTGCCTACTTGTCTGCTTGACATATGAGGTCATTTTTGCCGCTAGCTTTCTAATACTGAGCAATTTTATCAGCTATTTATATACATTAATTGTGGGTACCCATATGCTCAATGTTGTATTTAATAATGCATTGCATTGAATATGCATTCCTTAAGTTTTAGCATGCAGTGAACATCTTGCATTTAACTATTTGGTTTGTCTATTAAAGCCCATTATTCAGCTATGCCACGTTACCTTCTGTCTCAACTAAATTTATGTTTCTTTAAATCGGGCTCACCCTGCTGAAACCCATTGAAATGGACAAAGCCACCTCACATGTCCCAAGGGCTCCAAGTAAAAACAAGCAGCGGAAGTGCCATGGTCCACTTAATAATGCTCAAGCAAAGGGATTATTTGATGAATCCCTTTTCCCAAAGGACGGCAGCATATTCACGCTTTGCAGTGTAAATATAAATACACTTCTCAGGCAACAGAGACACAGAATCCTAGATAAAGTGTGAAAAATACCATGGCAAACAGCTATGCCAGAGTGATTTCTTAACTAGCAAGGGGAATCAGTTCAAACATCCAAAGCAATCCCAGCTCCCTCCTCTCCAAGCCCTCCCCAGTTTCATTCCCCAGGAAAGAAAGCACAGTCCAGTTCAGCTGGATCCTTGGCCAACTGATTAGCCATTTCTTCTTACTGTGAATACGCACTTCCTGATAGGAGAAAAGCCCAAATCGTCATCCACCTCAAGAGATATCCCACACACAAGCTTACCTGTCACAGGCATTAGCATTTGCATCATAAAATTAACTATTTTAAAACAAGATCTTAAACAGCCCACTGATCAAAGACAATTTTTATGGGTATAATAGTCCATAAAGTAGTGTCCCTTGAATGCTTTGGGTCAGAATAAATTTTCAGAGAAGATTTTGTTACCCAGCAAAACAAAGGAAAAAGATAGTTTAGATCCCAAAAGAAAAAACAAAATCAAGGAAGCCAGGCTCCAGTAAAATCCAGCACAAGGTCGGAGGAGGGGGTGCCAAGATAGGCAAATCCGGCTCAAGAGCCCAGATAGTGAGGCAGACAGGTGACCAAAGAGTAAGGAAGATGCTAAGCTTGTGGCCTGGGCAGGCAGACAGTCATATTCCTTCTCTTGTGTAAGACTGTGCTCTGTATGGTTTGCATCACGTAATCTAACTTTAAAGTGTGTTTGGAGGTCCCTTTAAAACTGGATAACTTGAAACTACACAGAAAATAACATGACTCCTCCCAAATCCTTCACTCTAGGTCAATGTATGTCTCCTGACCCTGTGTCTGCTGCTGCTGCTGTATATGAATAGAAGACTCCATATATAAATTCTGAAATGTTCTCTTTTGATCGACACCCACAACATTCATGTTGGATAAGTAACATAAAGAGCATGCTGTGATGAATACCCCTATATATTCTTCTAGTTTTGCATCCACCAAGCAGGACTGTCCGAGTTTTCTCAGACTTACCAGACATTCCTGCATGAAATTTTTTTATTTGACTGGATAGTAAGTTAAATCCCCCTTGGCTAGTTCCTGTGATACTGTTTTTATCAGCATTATTCGCAATAGTCAAAGGGGAAAGGAACCCAAGTATCCATCCACAGATGAATGGATACACATGGGATATTATTCAGCCTTAAAAAGGAATGAACTTCTGACACGTGCTACACATAGGCAAGCCTTGAAGATGTTATGCTAGGCAAAATAAGCCAAACGCAAAGGTAGAATTATTGTATGATTTCACTTATATGAGGTACTAGGGTCATCAAATTTATGGAGACATAAAGTATAAAATGGGGAGGTAGTGTTCAAGAAAATCAGGAGGTAATGTTCAATGAGTACGGAGCTTCACTTTGTGAAGATGAACATTTTCTGATATAGTTTGTGGTGATGGCTATACAACAATGTGAATGTATCTAATACTGCAGAACCATAAGTTTAAAAATTGCTAAGTGGTAAATCTCATATTATGTATTTTTACCACAAAATTTTAAAAAGTTGAGGAAGATTAAGGCAGAGACTCACAGGTCTAAGCTATGAGTTAATTTCTGTATTTTGATAGGAAGCCTGAAGATAAAATCTATAATCATTTATCATGGGAACATTGTGTTACCTCCTTGTGATTAGCAGACATTGTAAATCCCATTTTTCAGATAACAATACTGAACCACAGATAAACTAAGTAACTTGTCTAAGGTCTAATGTGACGTGATTCCCTTCCAGTATCCTTCCTGGGAAACCAACAGAAGCACTGACAAGGTTGTTGTGCACAAACACTTGTCTGTGTCTATGTCTTACCATGACACCCTCCACAATAGCACAATCTCCTCTCTAGTCTAACTGCCCATTCCTTTCTCCCTTCCTCCCCGTCCAATGAGTAGATCCATTCAGATGTGTAATCCTTTGTCTAATCAGTTTGCCTTTCCTCATCTCTCCCTTCAGACTTAAGTTGAAACTGTACCTTCAGGGCCATTTTATGTGATTATGGTATCTAAGAGCTAAAGAGAGCTCTTGCTCAATGAATGCAACTGATTCAGTTGACTTTGATCCATGATGCCCTTGGCCAATCATTTCCCAGAAAGGATGGAGAAATAGATGTACACCTGCCTCAGAAATGCTACCCCATTCTCCAGTTTGTCAATACAATTCATCCACCTCCACACGGAGCCATACTAGATCCTGAGGTAAAAGGAAAAATCAGTCATATTGATCCTGTCTTATTTTAAATTTTTGATATTTTATTCATCTTAAATTTTGGCATTTATTTTTATTTGTTAAAATATTTCATTAAAATATTATTTTTTATTATTAGGGTTTGGGGTGCTCCCTTAAATTTGTCTGAGGCAAGTGTCCCTCATTCATCTCACTCTAGTCCCATCCCTAAATCCATTTTTCTTCATGACCGAAAAAGAAATAAAGGACAGAAGGAAGGAAAGGAGGAAAAAACAGAAAACATCCTTCCCTGAATCAGCTACTAAAGTGAAGTTAGGTGCCAGTCAAGTGTTCTGCAGATAAAAGACGTGAAAAGGATCAGCTATAACCTTAAGTAGAAAAGAGCCCAGCATAAGTGTCTTTCATGTACATTTTTGACAAGATCGTTTCAACCTAAAATCAAAAGCTTATATTTAAACACCACAAATTGCATATCTATGAAAAATGAAGTCTCTACAGGCTAACTTTCTGCATTTTTGTTCTCTTAAAAGAAGGTATTAGAGCAATTTGGGCTGTCTTCTTAAAAGATTTTTATTGTTTTGTGATAGGTAGCAGGAAGCTATCAACTGAGTATGTAGCCAACAGGTCAAAAAGAAAGCAATGTGGCTTGACTGCTAAGTATGTCAGCTCTGCCTTCAACTGACCAGAGTCTGTGTGAGTGTATATGTGTGTTTTGCATCTCTCACCCCAGGCCTTGTTTATCAGCTCACAGCCAAGCAAACTGAAATAGCTTTGTTTTCTAAGCACTACAGAGCTTTTCTCTTTGACTAGGAAATCTGTCAGGAGACCTGGCAGAACACTCCCCTACTCGATGACAGTAGAGATGAGCAAGTCTGCTATCCCCTTTCCAGGGAATGCATTTGGAATCAGCTTGAGAATGCTCTGGTCAGATCTCAACGCACAGGATTGTTGAGAGAGAAAAAACTGTCTCTTCATTCCTCAGGCAAGGCAAATGCCATCACATTGCCGGCTCAGTGGGAGAGTGGAGATAATGAGGTATTTTGAAACAGCGGACATTGTCAGAAAGACAGAAATTGGGAAAAGGGCTGAGGTGGTGAGTGATTATTTCTCAAAGGAGCAATGGAACACAAAATGGATCTCAGTTTGGGTTAAGCAAGGGAGATGAGAATGGGAAGCGTATTATGAATTATTAACCACTGGATATAGTTTAGCTTTGATCCTAGTCCTAATTGTGAGGTTGTCTTGGTATGTATGAACTGAAATAAAAATAAGTTGCCAACTTTTCTGGCTGTATATTCCCATGGACACACATATACCCCGGTGTTCCTTAAAGGTTATCCATATGCCAAGTTTAGATTCACTTATGAAGTATATAATTCAACAGGCACTGGTGATGTAATCCACCTATAAATATTTTCTACATCCTGGAATAAAGTATTTAGAATTCTATCACTAGAGATGTGTCAATTTGGGTCAATCATTGCCTTCTTATTAGAGCTTTTTATTTGTAAGTTAAAAGGCCTCAAATCTAGAAATAACTCTTATTAAGTGCACACTGAAATGTCTAAAAGTCTATATATTAAATCTTTAAAATTTAGGATGACCATACAGTCTGCCTTGCTCCAGACACTCTCTGTTTATGTCTATTGTCCTGTAATAATTAATAGCAATTCATTTCATTCATGAAAGTTATATTAAATCATAAATTGTATACTCACCCTATGAAAATCATATTTTCAATAAAATCTGTATTTTTGATCAGTCTATTAGATTGTTATTCTCAGTAACAGTAGAGACTCTAGAGAAACACAAGGACAATGGGTCTTTGCCTACTTTGAAGTTCTGGAAAGGGAGGACTAAGAGCACTGAAGATAATGTCACATATTCTATAATTTTGCTTTGGCCCTGTTCTAACCTGGAGCACGTAGGGTGTCCATATCTGGTTTCCAGCCTTTCCTTCATCCCATGTGGAATGTAATGCAGCATCTCTCATTCTTTGTTATAATCATTCAAACTATCAGTTAAAATGAACTGAGAGACGCACACAGCAATTAAACAACACACACGTGCAGGAGGTGGTACCCATCGTTTGTGGAACAGAAACTCCTGAAGAGTACAAAACACCAGAATGGCCACCATTGCTGTTAGCAGAAAAAGAATTAGGAGAGGCAAATGGGAAAAACCTGGAAAGTTTTCTCACAAGCAGTGGAAACTTGCTATTGGCATTCATTTAGTGGCATTAATTGATGATGTCTCAGAAGAAACTTGACTCTCTCCAGATAGGAGGAACTTTGACCCTTAGACTAGGTCAGGTGCTTCTACGGGATTCTTCCATGATTCTCCATACTGTCATTCTCATAAGCTTTGTCACACTAGTTGTTGTCACACTAGTTTTTATTTTTAAATTTTCGATCCTTTGGCTAGAATTTACAGACCCCATGGTCATAAACTAATTGTCATTAAAAGGGTCATAAAATCATGAATATGTAATAGGTCATACAGGGGTCAACGCACTTTGCATGAATTCAATAAATTCTCCCCAACAATAAGATTCCCCTCTCTTCTGATTTTAAAAAATTGGGGCTCAAGTAATTTTCTCAAGGTTATACAGATTCTAAGTGGTAGAACGAGTATTCAAATTCAGATTGTTTTGAACAATATGCTGGATTGCCTGCCTTGGATAGCAGCTATCAGGCTGTCCTATTCTTTGCCAATGTTCTCCCATATTTATGAAATGAATGAATGTATGAGTACTTTTTACATGCTGGCTACTATGAAGGTACTATTCTCAAAGAGCCAAATAAGTCATAACTTCTACTTTTTATAAACTCTCACTTCATCAAGTCCCAACGAAACAGGCAAAGCCTTATCAATAAAATAAAGACATTGAGTGGAAGTTTTAAATTATTACCTTGCATCCCATATTTTAAATTCAACAGCATTGTTGTTAACTTTAAAATATTAGTATGATTGAGCTGAAATTTAGCTTGGTGTTTTGCAAAAGTGTCATGTTAGAGGGAAATACAGGAGAATTATAAGAAATGTACTAGGCTCAAAAGTTACCAATATTGCAACATAAATGCTGAAAAGATTCATAGTTATGCTGTTTGTTATTCCTCTTGAAGGTACCAGTTTGCCTCTCAGTAGCAGATAAGTGAACAGAGGATGCTGTGGATGAGAATGGTTGGGACAGCTTGGGGGAAGAAGTGGAACAGACCTAGATAGCTGGAAACAAATGCTATACCATGAGATAATATGCTGTGATACTTCAACACTTTAAAAATATGGTGCATTTTCAGTTTACATTTTGAAATCTTAAGTTGTAATAAATAACTAGAAATGAGGTATAAGAACATTTATAAATGGAAGAAACAATACATGAAGACATGATACCTATGTCTTTGGAGAACTTTGAAAAGGGATGACTATATGCAATAGTAAAGAATTGTGAGGGAGAAAATGAAAGGATGAGAATAAGACTTGGCTTAAATGAATTAGAAATGAGAAGTGTCCAATTAGAGATTGTCTGTGGGAAGGTGCTCAGTATTATGGCAGATTATTCTTTTATGATTAACGTAAGAACTTTTCCAGTCATAAACATGCTGAGAATTACGTACTATGTCTTAAATCCTCTCTTGCTTGCCAATACTCTATAAGATGAATTCTCAACATTTAAAGAGACCTTTCACTTCCTCCAATCTCCGGCTACATGTCAACTTCATCTCCACCACACTGACACCATGATGACTGACGCTGGTTTTGATTTGACATTTCAGCTGTTGAAATACACAGACACACTCACTCACACTCACACACACAGAGCCTTCAACTTGAGATTTGATTGGCATCAGTCATTTCATAACTTGTCTCTTGGGGATCGGACCAATGGACCTTTTTAAAGCTTGCCTTATTGAACTGACCCTTCTGATCTTGACGCATGATTCATACTTGCTAATCTTCCTGGGAGCCTTCTTTACTCTTAACAAGCCTGTCATTTCTTTCTCTTGAAAATATTTTGCTCAAGGTGTAAGATGATTTAAAATGTTATTTTTACTTCTGTTCATTACTTTTGTGAGGAAAAAAAGTCATATAAATGTACCAAGGAAGTAGCTATTCAACCTGATTAGTGAATTTTCCCAAAGAAATATATACATCATCGTATTTGTAGATTATATCCTAAAGGGACATGAGGCTCTGATTCAACTCAACAAATATGATACCATAAATAAATTATATTTGGAAAGGTCTTCAGAGTTTAGTACATCTTTCCACCCGGAAAAGAATCTCTATGTCCTCTTTCAGAGAGTTAGCCTCTATGTGAATACTTTTTGTTAATGTAAGTTCATTTGAACCCTATTCAGGGTACTTCTACCTCTTGAAATTTCCTCTTTCATTGATTTTGAAATCAGCTTCCTTTAACTTCATCCTCCTAAGTTCTAGGTAATTTTTTTCAGCTGGAACCACAGAAAGTAAGTCCCATCTTTTCTCTACATGATAACTCAGGGCTGACGTAAGCTGGATGTCTACAGTTTCAAAAATGTATGCTTTTTTTCCTTCCTCAACCCAGAACAATTTTCTTCCCAACCTCATTCTTTACCACCTCTCACATTCTCCATGGAGGCTCAAAGATCCACCCTGTGAGAGGTCCTGTGACCATACTTACAGGTCCTTTTAGTATCCTCAAATATGGTTCATCTCTTGCTGTCTTCTCATCTTTATTATGCTCTAACATCCTCTTGATTGCAATGTGGTCTTCTTTAAATTTGATTTGAAGATCAATCTTTCAAGTGGAAGCAAAATATTCCCTGAATAGAAAAATAATTGTCTCTTGTTGAGAGAATGTTTCAGACACTGTACTAAATTCAAGGATGATAAAGATACAAAGATGGGAGAAATAGAATACCATATCCTCAAAAAAATTTATACTCTATTGGGGGAATAGAAACACCCTTAATTTATAAGTAAATACAGGGTGAAATGATGTGACACATGCTATTCTTTCAAATGACTCAACATAAGTACAATCAGTTAGGAAGACAACGTGGTTTCTCTTAAATGGAGGGAAGTGAAAGAGGAGGAAGATATCCCCTGCCATGTGGAGGCAAATAGGAAACATATAAAAAGCCACAACATGCAGAATTATCAGTTACATTTTACGTAATAGTTACCATATATACAACTTTGATATAGTAATGGCCTCCCCTCTATGATTCTAAATATATAGCCCCTACACAGGCTATAATTTATCCCACAAAACTCTTTTGGGATATTTTTTGCATTCAATGGACCCCAAATCAAAACCTATCAATATACCCTAATTTCCTTGGGGGCAAAATGCAATAATATACATTTTAAAACTATCTTTGTTCTTAACTGATTTTATTTCCCTACTTATAACCCTCAATATAATACATGGAAGAAAGTTTCAATTTCCAGGGGTTCCAGTTTTGGCTTTATCCTTTTAATCCCATGTGCTAAAATTTCCTAATTATGGCCTCTTCTACGTCACCTATTTCTCAGGGAAGTTGCTTCCTCCTGAGAACCTGGAAAAGGCAGCTCATAACTCTAGCCCTGGGGATGAATATCCAAATCATGCTAGCAATGAAATTGTATCTTGTCAGAATTTAGACAAAAGTCAATTGGAAGGTAGTTAGCTCTTACATTGGGAAATTGCATTGTTAAGAAAGAGGAACCAGCAAGGCAAATGGAGGGCAAGCACAGAAGGAAGTTAAGGGGAAGAGGCAAGCCATTAGGAGTGTAAGCCAACTGAGACATGTAACAGAATGGATTAAGCATGCAAAGGGCATAGAAGCGAGACCACATGGCTCCACCAGTAGTTGAGCTAACAGGTTCTAGTCACATCTTGCCTATTCCAGTCCTTTTGTAGATGCCTGAGCAAGACTTAATTTTGTGAACTTTGCTAGCAGCAATAGTGCCTATTATGGCCTTTCATTAAACTCCTTTTCTATTTGAGCCAGTTTTAGTAGGTTTCTGTTCCTTGTAGCAAAGTCTTCCTTGACTAAGAAACACCTGTAGGTTCTCGTCACATTTCTCTTTGAGTCCAGCTTGTTTTTTAACCACGCTATACCAGCACAGCTTTGAAAACTTTGCACAAGACAAAAAAATATGGGTACGATTATACAAATAGTCATATTTTGGTTTTAAATTTTTTAATTCACTGCTTAAGGTTAAATAAATAGGGAAGGAGAGTTGCATGTTATTTCCTTTGCATAACAAGGAAATGGAAGTGCTTAAATATAGAGGTTGATGGAAAAAGGAAAAAAAATGAAGGTGAGAGATTTGTAAATGTTATCCCTCAAAGAAGTAAAATAAGTAGGCTGCTATTTGAGTGTTTAGATATGGAGTAAGATAAAGTCAGCTGAGTCTTGAGCTACATAAAGAAGTCTTGTCGTGCACTGCACCTAGCTGAAGTGATCACTAATCCAAATAGGTAAAAATAAAGTCTTAAACCAGTGGATTTTCTTTTCTTGTTGGCTATGCCGTTTACTTGCTGCAAGCATCCCATCCGATTGCCAAGTAGAGAGTCATTATGAGCCAAAAGAGAAGGTGCAAGTGAAACAAATAGGAGGAAAAAGGACTTTTTTCACCAGAAGATATAAGTTTATTAGATTTCCCTCATAAATTCTTCCATACTTTTATCTTTCCCAGCAAAAAGCCAGTATACTCACAAACACACATGGGGGAGAAAAATATATTCTAATAAAAAGGAGAAAGTAATAAGTAAAAGTCAGAGTCCAGAGTTGTACTCTCATTCTCCATCTGTTCAAAAAAAAAAAAAAAGTAAAAGAAAAGACAGAAAGAAAATGAGAAAAATACCTGCGTGGCCTCTACCCATAGGTTGAAACCCACAGATTAAAATTAGACTCAAACGTGAATGTGAAGGAATGCTCTTAAATTAGAATACCCTTTAAGAATGTAAGATACTGTTAAATGTTGAATGTGTATGTGTGTGTGTGTTTATAATATACATATATTGCAAACCAGGAAGCAATAAGGAATAAAACACTGTAGTATGCTTCTGTTATCCTCTTCCTTTCCCACTTCCTTTAAAAGTTTGAGAAGTAGTTATTAAAACTTCATATGAATCCAAAGTTTGCTCATCCATAATGTCTTCATTGTCTCCTGGCTTTTTGAATGTCAATGAGTATATACCTCAAAATTACTCCTGTCAATTATAAAGGCCCTTATCTTAGCACTGATTTTTACATGCTCAAATCAATAGCAGGGTATGGTCCAATAATTAATATTGGGAAACTGAATCGCTTTTTTCCCAGATATTTAGCTTTAGCCACAGAAATATTCCTCTTTTACTAAAACTACATCTTTATATTTGTCTCCTTTTCTTTATGTTCCTAAGCCAAATGCTCCCGAATAACAATGCTAAATATTTTTAACTCATATTGTACCAACTGCATTTTTGTAAACAAGGCTGATGCCTGCGTACTTATGAACAAAGTATCCTGTATAAAAACATTTTAAATGTAGATTAAATTCTTTAGTTTGGACTGTTAAATTCTTTTGTTTTCTCTATGCATTCTCTAATTATCACAAAAGTGATGTTGCTCAAAGAAGTTTTTTCAATAAATATTACTAACTGCCCACCACTGTTAGAGGCACTAGGGAAACAAAAATTAACAAAACATTGTTCTTTCCTTTAGTAACTTCATAACCCCTTATGTGGAAAGAGACAAGCATAATGAACACATTGTGATCTATACAATAAAAGATGTAAGCACAGCATGCAGTGCAGGTAGTTAGGTGTGCAGCTGGCTCGTACTGACTTGAGAAAACTAACTGCATTTCACTTTCCAACTGTGCTCAGTGACAATGGGATCTTGAAATTGGCTATGGTGACAATATTTACACCACAAGAACAGGCAAATGCTACAAATCAGCACTTTTATTTCCTCCAGAGAAAACCAGTTATTAAACATTTAACCACAAACTGTCCTCACCCCTTCCTGGAGTATTAAGGAAGTGTAGGGACTGAACAATAAGACTGACCTTAAAATCCCTTTTGTAGGCTGGGTGCCAATGGTGTGATTGAAAAAGGGCTTTTATAAATTATACTTTTATTTATCTGTAGCAATTTAACCATTGTGGGACAAGGTCAATTGTTTGGAAGAACGGAACTGTGTTAACTTCAATTTTTTGAACGGTTTTCCACACTGGCCAAGAAGTAGATTAACTGATCCTTTAAGTGGACAAATAAATACAGTAAGTATATATTCAACAGATAAGTTTTATCATTAAGTTAATTTCTGTTACAGCATTGTCAAAAATGACAATAATAGTTTCCAGTGCTTCTAGGACTTTACACTATCATGAAAGTCTGAAATGTGTAGAGAATTACTGCAAAACAAACTTTAGTGATATTATTTTGTCTTTGAAGAGACATAGTTAGGTAGTTAAATAACACACTGATTGTTCAAATTCAAATGAAGTCCCATTAGGATAGAAAATCAAATATAAGTCAATACATGATAAACCTCTGAGTTTGCTGTAGGTCAAAAGTCATGAATTTCATGTGCACCCTAAGAGTAAGCCAGAATAAAAACTTGACCATGGTGATCCAATTTCCTCTCCCTAGGGAGCCACAGCCTGTGATCTTATCTATTTCAAGTTTTTATTATTTTTTGTATCATTACAAAATATAAAGTCAGTTCACAAACCTGAAAAAGATAGTTTAGAAGAAATAAACAAAATATGAGTATAAGCCTGTCATCTACACACTTTACATAGCATTGTAATGTAATTTCATTCATGCTTATATTTGTTTCTATGCCTATGTGTGATTATGTTTCTGTAGATATAGATAACACAGTAGAGTTAAATTTGAAACAGCATTTGTATATTGTATGTATCTTTCTACACTATTATACATTATAAATTAAGTTTTTATAGACTCACAAATTTTTAAGTGTATCAGTCACTTGAAATTCTTTTTTTGGTGCCTCTTTCTGTTTTTTTTTCCTTATTTTTTATTTCCATAGATTGTGGGGGAACAGGTGGTGTTTGGTTACATAAATAATTCTTTAGTGGTGATTTCTGAGATTTTGGTGCACCCATCACCTGAGCAGTGTACACTGTACCCAATTTGTAGTCTTTTTTCCTTCACCTCACTCCCACCCATTCCCCCGAGTCCCCAAAGTCCATTATATCCTTCTTATGTCTTTGTTTCCTCATAGCTTAGCTCCCACTTATGAGTGAGAACATAACTATGTTTGGTTTTCCATTCCTGAGTTACTTCACTTAGAATAATGGTCTCCAATTCCATCCAGGTCACTGTAAATGCCATTATTTCATTTCTTTTTATGGATGAGTAGTATTATAAGGCATATATATATCTCACTATTTCTTTATTTCTTTATTCATTGATTGATGGGCATTTGGGCTGGTTCCATATTTTTGCAATTGTGAATTGTGATGCTATAAACATGTGTGTCCAAGTATCTTTTTCATATAATGACTTCTTTTCCTCTGGGTAGACACCCAGTAGAGTCACATGAAATTCTTTGTGAATTTTCTGTTCATGTCATTTGTTGAATTTTCTTTTTCTTTTTTTTTTTTTTGAGAGAAATAAGACCTTCTTATGTAGTAGGTGTATGAAATATTTTGTTTATATGTTACAAATGTTTCTTTCATGTGACATCCTAATAAATTTTAGGGTCAATGTTACTTTCCTTCAGACACTTTCCTTTTGTAAAACAAATTAATTTGTTTTCTATTACTTACAGGAAAAAAATCACCTCCTCAACTTATGAATGTTATTAATAATCATGACAACAGTGATGATTATGATGTTAACTGTGTTTCTACAATGCATAGAGTTTATTGTACATTTACAAAATATCAGTGGGCACTTGGAAGTGTTACATTCCCAATGTAAGTTGACATATATAAATAAAGAAATTGTGATATATATGTGTGTATATATACTCCTATAATATATTCATATACTAAATAAATTTTATTATACTTAAAAATAATTTAATATTATCTCACAAAGTTAATGTCTATTATAAATGAGGCAATTGAGACACAGAAAAGCTATATGATTTGCTCAAATCCACAGAAAGTTATTAAAAATAATCTTTACTAACTTCAAAGTCCTAATGGTCTTATTATTTTTACCCTACCACAAGATGGTCCACCAACTGGACCCAATCTATATTTCTGGCGTTATTTCTAATTTCTCTCAATGAACAAGTCTGATTTCTCCTCAGTGTGACTAACACTTTAACATCGTTTTTGTTTCCAGCAACCTGAACTTGTTCAGGCTGGAACTATTCCTTTAGTCATGCCCTCTCACAACCTCTCCACACACCTATACCATTTGTTTTTAAAGATTATCTCAAGTTCAACAGTTTTCATAAGATTTTACCCTATTTCTTATATCTGAAATAACCTAGGACTTACTTTTATTCATTTTACATACAGTTAGGTGAGAAAATTGAAGCACATTACATATGACAGGGCTATTTTAGGTTCTGTATATGGATCAGTATAAACCTTACAGGAACATACTTTAGTTTATTTATGTTTCTCTCAACAACAAGCACAGTATTGTACATACCCCAGACACCTTATAAATGCTTGTTGACAAAGATTGTCTATGCTCACTATTACCAGATTAGTATTTAGTTTCTCTATCACCTGCATAAACAGTATGTTAATTATGTGAACCAGTTAATGATTGTAATGAGTCAACAATAATGCATAATAGTTTAAATCCTTTACTTTTTTAACTTATTATCTTATTACCAAAGAATAGATTTAGCTATGTTTAGTACTGGGATAATTTAGTAATATTATTTGCATAAATTTTGTCCACCTTTGCCCTTGCTAGAACTACCCTATGAAAATTGATCTCTATAAGCAGTTGCTTGCTCACATTTGTTTTTGTGAGTCATGGGCAAGGTATTTCCCTTAGCTGATGATAACACACCATAACTGCCCCAGATATGTTATTCAAAGGAAATTATATCAGTTTAAGTTTCCACAGAGGATGCACTAATCATATAAATAAATTATACATAGGTACAAGAAATTACATTATAGAAAATTGGACAAATTGAGTTTAAAAGAAGAAAACATAACTGTGCAATTTTAGAAAGAAATAAATATTGACCAAAATGAACATTTTTACAAGTAATGTTATCTCTGATCAGCAACAAACATGTTTTTGGATCAATATTTGTAGTTTGATTCATTTCCTGCCATATAGAACTTGATGGACTCATCAATATATCCAAAGATTAAAAAAAAAAAAAAGACAGAGGGTTGTTTTTAAAATAAGCTTTTCTAAAAATTTTCTCTTTTCTTTCTTTAAAAAGTTTCCTAAATATCTACAGAATAGTGAGTACAGTGGGAGGTGGAATCTGCTGAAAGAGAGTTATTTTCTTAAGATATAGTTAGGGACAGGAACAATGGCACTCTTCTCTGGGTGAGCAAGACAACAAAATATGGACTTCCTTCAAATGTCAAACCAGCTGAAAGGTGGGTAGACTATCAGCAGAGAAAGAGGTCAAATTAGAAACAGTTTGTTATTGAGTGGAAAGTGAAGAAATTTTAAATATCTTAGATTTGCACATTGCTTCCTATTTTTCAAAGTGCTCTCTTGCCCATTCAATTCAAAAGTCATTTGGCATTCTGCATCAGCAATGTGATAGATGCAACTGGGGTGGAGCGTGAGAGAAGGCCCAAAAATGGCGATGTGTGTTTCTGTCTTCAAAAACCTCATAACCTAACTAAGAAGACAGACATGTATGTATCTTATAATGTTATAGGCATGGTTGCCAAAGCACTATGAAGAATGCAAATGTAAAATGCAGTAGGGACACAGAACAGAGTCATTCTGAATTATGAGTTCTTTAAAAGCTTTCTGGAGAGCAAAAAATTTCTGAGATTTTGGACAAGAAAGGCTTCCAAGATTTTGAATCTTGGTGAAGGATATTTTGGACTAAGAGAATAATATGCGACTAAGACTGAAAATTATACTATCTCGATATAAAATTGTGAGGAGCCTGGTAAATGACTTATCCAGAGAGTATAAGGGAAAAGATAGATGGGAAGTGGCAATGAAGGATGGGCTTGTGATTCTGAAATCTTTAAATGCACTTTTTTGATGATAAGACATTATATTTTATGAAATAAAAAGCCAGGAATAAAAAAAAAGCACAGAATCATCAACATCATCACAGCACCATGAAGAATGTAGATTTGTTTTTGTCTGCAAACGTTAAAAGTACAGTATAGGGAAGTAATAGGCCCAAAGGCAGCAAAAGAATAAAAATTATATAGAAACTTCCAGGCATCTGGCTTAGTGTCTTTTTCAAAGCACTATAATTCCCAGTGATTTTTCCAGAATCCAGAATTTCAGTGTGGAAAAGGGACTTGATGACAAAATGCAAACCTAATTAAGAAAGAATGACTTTTAGAAGTTGTCTTCAAGTATTGAACCAGGTATCCACTAAGGTCCTATCATATCCATCTGTGAACCAAGACCCAAGATTAAAATTGCTTTGTTATCAGAGATTCCTTGATCAATGAAATATTTCTTGAAGAATGAGGCTCAGGGCCAACTCATTGGGATTCAAGGGAGAGGCTGATCACCATCAATCATTGACATACATGTGGTGACCTGTGGATCCCACATGCAGAGGCATTTTTGCTCAGAACAAGGGGCAAGAATGGAAACTCACAAGTCAAGCTGTAAAAAACCATATTGATTCCTGTAGGGATATAAAACTCAACATCAGCACATACCATACAATAAAGAAAATAGAATTATATAGGAATTTTTAAAAAATAGTTCCAACACATGAAGCTCAGGTGGGGTGATGTCTGAGCATAGTTAAACCCTAGCATCAGAGACAGTTCAGCATGTACAGAGGGTAGAAGACAGACAAAGCCCTGGCAGAGAATCCCACAACATCTGTTCTCATTAAATTGAGTATAAACCTAAACCTGACTTGAACAGCTGAAAATCTGCTTGCTGGACACTATTTTTTTGTGATAATCTGTCTCTAATTTTAAGACCACTGAAAGTATCAAACCTGTTGGAGCCCAATAGTTTAGATGTGAGATAAAATACAGTCTTTTTTTTTTTTAGGCAGTGTCTCACTGTGTCATCCAGGCTGCAGTGCAGTGGTACAATCATGGATCCCTGCAGCCTTGACCTCTTGGGCTCAGGTGATTCCCCTACCTCAGCTTCCTACGTAGCTGGGACTACATGTACATGCCATCAAAGACACCTAATTTTTTTAGTGTTTTTTTGTAGAGACAGGGTTTCATCTTTTGGCCCAGGCTGGCCTGGAATTCCTGGGCTCAAGCAATTCACCTGCCTCAGCCTCCCAAAGTACTGGGATTACAGGCATAAGCTACAGCACACAGCCTGCAGAGCATTTCCATACAGAGAGCTCCTTCTTTACTTACTCTTCTTTGTACATTTGTAAATATTCACTTTCAAAATGAATGTTCTTTGTATTGAGACATGTTGGCTTTTTAGATTGTAAAAGTAGTTATACTCTTTATAAAAAATTTTCAAGACACCCAAGAAAATAGGATGGAATTTAGAAAATAACCTATGATTTGATCACCTAGAGATGATGATGGTAAATACTTTGAGATGTTTTCTTCCATTCTTTAAACTTTACAAATATCTACAGTTTCTAGCAGATTTGGAACCCGGTGGTTATGCCTTCATTTTGTTCATTTAACAATGTAATGAGCATTTTCCTGTATCATTAAATAATATTCAAAAAAAATCTGAAAATAAAAATACAGTTACAGAAATTTGGGACAAACAAATGAGGTTGTGCCTGCTTAAGTGCAGCATGACTACTCTGCCTGGGATGTCATTTCACCCTTAAGTTAGTCTGGTAAACTCCTGGCTCACCTCTAGCACTCAGCCAACCCTTGAATTCTGAGAGACTTGCTGACAGACTTCCTGACAGCCTCTCCCACCTCACTTGGCCAAGCAGAGCCAGTCATCTATCCTTTGTGCTACATCTGTACCTTGCACATACCTTAATTAGAGTGTTCCCTTCATGAGTTAGGCACTGTGTTATGAGCTTTCCTAACATCTGCTATCTCATTTCTTTCTCATCCCAATCTTAGTGTTGTGTTGCATTCGCTTCCAAATTTTATTGATGAAGATAGTGAAAATGAGTATGTTCAACCTGACAAAGTCTCACACCTCTTAACCGGCAGACTCATTATCCAAACTCCTGTCTAACTGTTGATAAGAGTCTATCATTCATAGCTGCTATACAATCATGTATGCATGAAACTGCATTACTTATATACAAATTTAGAATTTCTATTTTTCAAAGGCTATTATATACTCTGGTTATCTACTGCTGTATTATAAAATTACCCCAAATTTAGTGACTTAATAAGACATTTTATTGTAGTTTATGATTTTTGTGTGGGTCAGGCATGCAGGAAGGGCTCAGCTGGATAATTCTTCTATTTCACAGTTTATTTCATCATACTCAGCATATAGGCTGGCCAAGAGAACGTCTCTAAAATGTCTGGTGCCTGAATAGAGATTGCCAGTAGACTGGGCTCAGCTGGGACTATTAACCAGAGCACCTTCATGTGGTCTCCCCAGCATTGTTATTTCAGAGTAGTTAGACTTAAAGGCCCAGGGCTCCCAGAGAGAGCGTGCCAAGAGACACAGAGTAGAAGCTGAAGTTTAGTAAATCTTTCACCAAGACACTTAAATAATGTCACTTCTCTCCTATTCTATTGGTAAAAAGAGTCCCAGATCCAAGGTGAGGGGACATACATTATGCTTCTTATTATGAGGATTGTCAAAGAATGGGCAACCATCTTTAATCTGCCACATGACAAAAGCTGTTGATAATAGATTTGGAGAAAATATTAATCATGTCTAAGACCAACAAGAAACTAATATCTCTAGAAGAGCACTGTCCAAAACAACTTTGTATGGTAGTGGAAATATTCTCTGCACTATCCAATATGGTAGGCCATGTAGGAAACCTATGTGGCTATTGAGAATTTGAAATGTAGCTAATGTGAGTAAGGCCATGAATTTTAATTTTATTTCATTTTTAGTTAATTTAAATTTAAATAGTCACAAATGGCTAGTTGCTACTATAATGGACAGTATAGCTCTATATATAAATGACATTCCAGCAAATCAACAATAAAAAGACAGGAAAGTTAAATAAAAGTGGCCCCAAAATGTACAGAAAACTTACAGAAGTGACTTCTAACTGATTATCAAATATATGAAAGGATTTTCAAGGTCAATAATAATCAATAAATACAAATCATAATGATGAGATACTGTACACTTACCTGCATAACAGAAACTAGAACATTTGATAATACTAAGTGTTACTGGGAATATAGAAAAAGAAGTACCCTCTTGCACTGTGAATGCAGAGAGATGTCAAATTAAGTAAACCTATGGTCTATGATTCAGCATAATGTCTATGACATCTGTAAGGATATCCACTGTAGCAGAGAAGAGGAGATAACTTAGATTTTCATAGCTAGAGGAAGAAAAAAGTAAAATGTGGTTACTGCACATTATGGAATATTGCAATGCCATTAGAAGCAATGACACAAAAGTACATATAAGAAAAATAGATGACTCTTTTAACACAATGTTGAGTTTAAAAACTGAGAAATATTATCAATTCCATAGCACATTTTTAAAAAGAAAATCACATATGCAAGCCAACAATGTATATTTTACAAAGATACATACAAATTTAAGAATATTTAATAAATACTTTTCATGGTTGCCTAGGGGGAGGGGATAATATGAAAATGAGGACAATTGGAAGGCAGTAGGGAAAGAAGAGGAAGAAAAGAAATTTGCAAGAATGAATTGTGATAGTTAATAATAAACTAAAGACCATGGTTATTGCAGTCCTCTGAATTTGAGGT
Source organism: Cheracebus regulus (assembly GCA_963574635.1). Taxonomy (NCBI): domain Eukaryota; kingdom Metazoa; phylum Chordata; class Mammalia; order Primates; family Pitheciidae; genus Cheracebus; species Cheracebus regulus. Next base: position 159,283 of record CAUYQU010086334.1, on the reverse strand, counting down.
CCCTAAAATTTACGTTTGTATTCCAGTGCTTACATAATACTGTATGTTCATACTTTACACAAAGTTAGTGCTTAACGAGTGACTTCTGGTGGATTGATGGATGGCTGGCTGGCTGGATGGCTGATGGATAGATTAGTGAATGATAAATAATATTTGGAACCTCAGATGAAGAGGATTAGAAGAAATTAGATCAAACCATTGGTAAAAGAAGGCTCATAAACAGCTACTATTACTTTATTCTTTTTATTTCATTTTACCTTGGGAGATTGTATTTGTTTCCATGGCTGCTGTCACAAATTACCACAAAAAAAAAATGCTCTGGGTTACAGAAACAAATGTGGGGGATCTCAAATTTAGGTGACTGCAAGAATTATAGTCTGTACATTACCACTGACCATCATAATTCATTGGTGCAAATTTCTTTCCTTTCCCTTCCCTCTCTACTTTCTCTTCTTCTTCCCCTTCTTCCTTTATCCCACTCTCCTTTTCTCCCTGTCTCCCTCCTTCTGTCCCTCCCTCTCTCCCTTCCTTCCTTCCCTCCTTCCTTTCTTTCTTCCTGCACATATTCTACTCTCTTCCCTTGTAAGTACGAAGATTCCTACTACCCCAACATCCAGTACTTTCCAGCAGCTCCATTCTCATCACTTAGGCAAGTTTGAAGGAAGAAAATGGTTCAGGTGGGTTTTGGAGCCTGGGGAGGCATCTGCTTAACAGATGGGGAAATTCAGAGCTAACAGAGCAAATACATTAGCCTTATATGACATGGCAGCAACAAGAACTCGTATAGCTCTGTAGTAGACTACATAGTAGCCCAAAAACTTTAGGTCCTAACCCCTGGGGTCCATAAATATTACTAAATATGGCAGAGCCTTCCCTGATGTGATTAAATTATCTTGTGTAAGGGAAGATTATCGTAGACTATCCACATGAGACCTAATGGCAATCACATGTATCTTTATAAGAATAGGCAGAAGGAGATGTGACACATACCCAGAGAAGAAAGCAATGTGAAGACTGAGTAGGAAGAGATTTGAAAATGCTGGCCTTGAAGATCGAAGTGATGGGGCCATAAACCAAGGAATGCCAGCAACCACAAGAAACTGGAAGAAGCAAGAAACAGATTCTCCTCTAATGCCACTGGAAGGGGCATGGCTCGGCCAAGACTTTTATTTCTGTTCAGTGATACTTTAGACTTCTGGCTTCCAGAACTGTAAGAAAATAAATTTGTTGTTCCTAAGAAAACAAACTGTGTCCAGCAACCATAGGATGTGAATACAGTCTCTCAAGATAAGATGAAGGATACCTTGAAAAATTAATGGATTTTCTGAAGTTCAAATGCACTTACCCCAGACTGGTCTAAGATTTGAGTTTATTAATCAGGGTGGCACTTTCTAGTGAGAAGGAGCAGTAAACAGATATTACCCAACAATCATATTAGACATTTCCGAGGTACAGTAATATAGAATTCAGAACATTTTCAGATATTTTCACCCTTCTTGTTATAAACAAAGAGACTGGGTCCCCTCTCTCACTCATCTAGGACTCCCCTTGCTCAGTTCTTAACTCCAGTCTATAAAATAACCCTTTCCCTAAGCCACTAGCAAGTAGGGCATTAAAGCACAATACAATTATACTATATGTATACTTCATTTTACTGTACTTTACTTTATTACACTTCATAGACATTGTGTTTTTTTACAAATTAAAGGTTTGTGACAACCCTGTGTAAAGCAGGTCTCCTGGAGTTATTTTTGTCGAGAGCATGTGCTTACTTTATGCCTCCATGTCACATTTTAGCAAACTTTATTATTGTATCTGTTGTGGTAATCTGTGATCAGTGATTTTTGATATTACTATTACAATTGTTTTGGGGAACCACGAACTGTGCCCATACAAGAAAATAAATTTAATTAACAAATGTGCATGTATTCTGACTGTTCCACCAGCCAGCAATTCCTCCATCTCTCTCCCTCTCCCCTGAGACACAACAATATTGAAATTAGGCCAGTTAATAACCCTACAATGGCTGCTACCTATTCAAGTGAAAGAAAGAGTTGCAAGTCTCTCATTTAAAATTAGAAGCTAGAAATGATTAAGCTTAGGGAAGAAGGCATGTCAAACTGATACAGGTTGAAAGTTACACTTTTTATACCAAATAGCCAAGTTGTGAATGCAAAAGAAAAGTTCTTGAAGGATATTAAAAGTGCTACACCAGTGAACACATAACTGATAAGAAAAAAAAAGAACGGATATGGAGAACGTATTAGTGGTCTAGATATAAGATCAAATCAGCCACACTATTTCCCAAAACTGAAGCCTATCCAGAGCAAGGCCTTAACTCTCTTCAATTCGATGAAGGGTGTGAGAGGTGAGAAAGCTGCAGGAAATAATGTCTGAAACTAGCAGAGGTTTGTTCATGAGGTTTAAGGAGAGAAGCCATCTCCATAACATAAAAGAGCAAGATGAAGCAGTAAGTGCTGCTGTGGAAGCTGCAGCAAGTTCTTCAGAAGATCTAGCTAAACTGATGAAGGTGGCTACACCAAACAATCGATTTTCAGTGTAGACAAAACAGCATTCTGTGGGAAGAAGATGCTGTCTAGGATTTTCATGGGGCTCATGCCTGTAATCCCAGCACTTTGGAAGGCTGAGGCAGGTGAATCATGAGGTCAGGAGATCGAGACCATCCTAGCTAACATGGGGAAACCCCATCTCTACTAAAAATACAAAAAATCAGCAGAGAATAACCTCTGCTAGTCTCAGCTACTCAGGAGGCTGAGGCAGGAGAATTGAGTGAACCCAGGAGGCAAAGGTTACAGTGAGCCAAAATCATGCCACTGCATTCCAGCCTGGGGAAGAGAGAAGGAATAAAAGAGAGACAGAGAAAAAAGGAAGGAAGGAAGGACGGAAGGAAGGAAGGAAGGAAGGGAAGAAGGAAGGAAGGAAGGAAAGAAGGCACGAAGGAAGTCAGCCAGGCACAATAGCTCACTCACGCCTGTATTCGCAGCACTTTGGGAGGCCAAGGCGGGTGGATCACGAGGTCAGAAGTTCAAGATCAGCCTGGCGAAGATGGTGAAACCCTGTCTCTGCTAAAACTGCAAAAACATTAGCCGGGCATGGTGGCAGCACCTGTAATCCCAGCTACTCGGGAAGCTGAGGCAGAGAATTGCTTGCACCCAGGAAGCAGAGGTGGCAGTGAGCTGAGATGGTGCCACTGCACTCTAGCCTGGGTGGCAGAGTGAGACTCTGTCTGAAAAAAAAAAAGAAAGAAAGAAAATGTCAATGGCTGGCTCCAAAGTTTCAAAGAACAGGCTGAATCTAGTAGTAGGGGCTAATGCAGCTGGTAACTTACATTGAAACCAGTGCTTTGCTACCATTGCAAACATCCTAGGGCTCTTAAGAATTATGCTAAATCTACCCAGCTTGTGCTCTGTAAATGGAATAAAGCTTGAATGACAGCACATCTGTTTACACCATGGTTCACTGAATATTTTAAGCCTACTGTTGAAATCTACTGCTTAGAATGAAATATTTCTTTCAAGATATTACTGTTCATCGACAGGGAACCTAATCATTCAAGAACTCTGATGGATATGTACAAGGGGATTAACGCTGTTAACGAGTTTATTCTGTACCCTATGGATCAAGAAGACTTTCAAGTCTTATTATTTAAGAAATATATTTTATCAGGCTATAGCTGCCGTGGATAATGGTTTTTCTGATGGTTGTAGGCAAAGCAAATTGCAAACCTTCTCGGAAAAAAATTACCACCCTAGAGGCTTTTAAAAACCTTCATGAATTATGAGAGAAGGTCAAAATATTATTAACAGGAGTTTGGAAGAAGTTGCTTCCAACTGTCATGGCTGATGTTGAGGGGTTCAAGACTTCAGCAGTGGAAGCAACTACAGATGTGAGGGAAATAGCAGGAGAACTAGAATTAAAAGTGGATCTTGAAGATATGACTGAATTGCTAAAATCAATTGATAAATCTTGAGTGGAGAGGATTACTTCTTATTAATGAGCAAAAAATATAGTTTCTTGAGATGGAATCTTCTCTTGGTGAAGATGCTATGAACATTGTGGAAATGTCAAGAAAGGATTTAGAATATAACAACTTAGTTGATAAACCAGCAACAAGGAGATAATCATTAGCATATTTTTAGTGATCAAGTATTTTAAATTAAGGTATGTACGTTGTTTCTTTAGACAGAATGCTATTGTACACTTTGTAGACTTCAGTATAGTAGAAATATAACTTTTTTTTTGAGAGGGAATTTTGCTTTTGCCACCCAGGCTAGAGTCAAATGGCACAATCTTGGCTCACTGCATCCTCTGCCTCCCAAGTTCAAGTGATTCTCTTGCCTCAGCCTCCCAAGCAACTGGAATTACAGGTGTGTGCCACCATATCTGGCTAATTTTTTTGTATTTTTAGTAGAGACGGGGTTTCACCATGTTAGTCAGGCAGGTGTCAAACTCCTGACCTCCAGTCATCTGCCCACCTCGGCCTCCCAAAGTGCTGGGATTACAGGTGTGACCCACAGGATCCAGCCAAACATAACTTTTATATGCACTGAAAACCAAAAATTGTGTGACTCACTTTATCACAGTGGTCTAGAACCAAACCTGCAATATCTCCAAGATATGCCTCCAAGGTATTTCACATACAGTTACAGGAGAGTTACTGTCTTCTAAACTCTGATTTTCTCTCTAGTCTATCCTTCTCAACCTTGACTGTACATCAGAATCACCCAGAGTATTTTAAAGTTTACTTATGTGTGAGTCCCGCCCTCAAAGATTCTAATTTAATTGGTGTGGGCACAGCTGGAGCTTACATATGAGCTTTTGGGTATATTATTTTATTGGCACATGTCTTAGAACTCTATAGTCCACCAATTACACTTCTAGATATATATCCAAGAAAGACCAATGCATGTGACCATCAAAAACATGTACAATAATATGTACAGCAGTTTCTTTAACAATAACTGAAAACCAGAAGCAACCTAAATGTCCACCAACGGGAGACTAGATGAACAAATGGGATACTATGTAGACAGCAGCAACAATAGTAAAATCCCTACTGATATGGATACATATGGAAAAATCTCACCACTATTATGTTGAGCAAAAGAAGCTTCACATAAAGATATGCATACTTTGTCGTTCTATTTATATAAAGTTCAAGAACAGGCAAACTAATCTTGTAGGCCGTCTGATACCCTTTCCAAACAGTACTTAACCTCTCAAGAAGTAGCCACTTTTTAATTTTTTTTTGAGACAGTGGGTGTCTCACTCTGTCACCCAGGCTGAAGCAATCCTCCCACCCCAGCCCCCCAAGTAGCTGGGACTACAGATGTGTGCCACCACACTCAGCTAATTTCTTTTTTCTTTCTTTTTTTGTATTTTTGTTAGAGACAAGGGTCTGCCATATTGCCCAGGCTGGTTTCAAACTCTGAGCTCAAGTGATCTGCCTGCCTTGGTCTCCCAAATTGTTGGGATTACAGACATGAGCCACCGCACCTGACCTGACTCTTATTACATGCATAGGGAGTTTTAAACATTCCCTAGGTGATTCTCACATGGAGTCAAGATTGAGGATCACTGTTCTAGTTTCTCTTTTCCTTCTAAACCGGTCTTGAAGAAATATGCTCTCAATTCAGTACACTAAAAAGTGGAAACAACTCACCACATTTTTTTTTCCAAAAATGTTCATGATTTCAACCTAACTTTCATTTGTGAATTGAACAGTTTTGAAGCCCATTAAAAGATGCAGAAACTCTCAGTAGAGCCAGACAGAAAGAGGTCATCTTGGAGCCTTCCGGTCATGCCATAACTGAGAGTAAGCCCAGCTTCACAGACAGCTGCTTTACCTGAACACACATCAATGATGCTGAAAACCCAAAACCAAAGTGTCTGATTCAGCTAAGGTTATTTGCTCAGTAGAAAACCCACCTCCCTTTCTCTCTCAAGTCTATTGTAGCCATACCCATGCAGCCTGAAATTTTCAAAAGAAAAACAGCTTGCTACATGGTTTGCAGCACCAATGACTTAACTACGTTTATAAGGGTTGTGGAACTTAATGTCTGCATTTTCCCTCCTATGTTCTGATTTCCTGTTTCTCCACACTCTTTATGTTCACCTATTACCCAATTAGCACCCCAGTAGGCTGAACTCCCATAGTTGTCTTACTCTAGCAATTAACCCTCTCCAGCACCCCACTCTGAAAAGAGCTCATGATTAAAATAAACTGCTCAATTATTCTCCTAACAACAGGAAGCATGCCACAATAGACCAGAGGAGAACAATTTATTTTTTCTTAGATCTCTAAATGTGTCCAGTATTGGCTAAGAAGAAAGATTTCCCTGGAATAATCTAGAGGATTTGGTTGAGGTTTATGCTAAGGCCACAAATTTATAAAATGTCAGCACCTATCTACCAGTTTTCAAATGGTCAGCATCTCTAGTTTGAAGAAAATACTAAGGTGAAAAAGGAAATTCATTGGTTCTCTTTTTTTATTTGATAAACTGCTGACATAAATTTCTCATTAAGAACCACAATGACACATAGGAAAGACGTAAAGAGAAAAGTAAGGACAAAAGGAAGTTAAAGAATGGAAAATAAAAGGGATGGAAGGATATTAAATATTGAGTTACCAAACATCTTTAAAGAATAGGATGTTCTGTGTAAGCAGTATTTCTTTACAAATGAAAACATTGTGCATACTGTGTATAGCTTTTCTATTATTAGAAATATAAGATATTTAACAAAGAAACTCCAATTAATAGAACTTTGCCAGAAATTTTTGAAAGAACTGCAGAATCTCAAGTGCCTGAGATATATTAATGACCATGAACAACAATTTTGCAAAGTAATAAAGGGAGAAATAATATTGAGTTGATATTATTAGTAAAATGTAAAACTTGTGGTGGGTCAGAGATGTGAAGACAACATAATTTTCCCGAAGAGTACACACCTTTATGTAAAATATCAAAGAGAGTCATAACCATATTTGTACATGATATAGAACTGCATATAATTGGCTTCATATTTTATATGTAGATTTTAAGGGGGAAGATCACTTTTTAATCTAGACTGCAATTTATTGGGGAGTTTATCTTTTTATTTGTACCCACATGTTATTCCCAAGGCAAGAATCCTCCAACCAAAAAAGAAGATGGCACATTCAACCACAAAAGCCTATGGGTGTAATTAGACTGAGGAACAATCAAGAAGGTAACTTTAATTTTATCTGAAAAGGAAATACATTGAAAGCTACAATTTTTGGTACAGGATTGCCTGCTAGGCAGCTGAGGTAGAAGGTGCTACCAAGAATCTCATTGTGCAAATGCAGTCAAACAGTCCTCGGCTTGCATTGATTTCCTGAAATTTTTCCACTGCAGAAAACTGCAGAATCCAGGCATCTTGGAAGACTGCTAGAAACTCAGTTTTCTCTACCATGAATGGAGTCACCATTTTTCAGAAGCCATTAACTGAAATTCTAATCCTGCTTAAACTTGAATAGCAAAACAAACAAACAAACAAATGAAAGACCTTCCTGCAAACCGAATGTGTAAACCCTGGAAAACTGTTTACCGACAAGGAGTAGTCAGCCAGCTCATAGCTGTGACTTTTTTGTTCTGAGAGAAAGCAGCTTGCGAGCTGCAGTGTCCAGGAGCAGAGAAAACCACAGTCACTGCTCCCCATGAAATTTTAACAATTCATTAACGGGAAAGGGCTGCATAACGGGATGCAGGATCAGAGGCAGCTCAACAGCGTCAAATTCCGAGACAATGAAGGCTGAGAAAGGGGAGATGTAGAAATTCAGACTGAGGAGAAAAGGGAAAAGAAAGAGGAGGGAGATTTGACAGAAATAGGAACAAAGACAGGAGAGACAGGAAGGCAAAAGAGTACGAGAGATTAGAGAACAAGAGAGAGGAAAGGGGAGAAAGGATTGGAATAAAATTCAAGTCTCTAATCTGGTTTTACTTTTAATCTTCCTTCTGAGGGAGGGCATGAATGTAAAATGCTTATTGTTCCACATTTTTTTCCTCTGAGTTCCCCTAACTGACCAAACCTGGTCTTAAAAACAGTTTCCCTCCTGGAAGGGATTATACCCTTTGACTTTCAAAAAACATCCCTTCCCAGCCTCAATAAGGCTGGGTGGTGGTGTGTGCCCTGGTGTGGAGCCAGTGGGAGTCTGCGGAAAGATGCGATCTCAGAGAAATCAGCCAGGCTGGCGGAGGGAAAGCATTGTTTCTTAAACACCCTTATCTCGGACAATGTAGGCATATTTGTTTGTAAATATACATGTTATGTATGTGCTCATGTAAATAAATAAGTTTAAATATAATTTCCAAATGAACAACATGAGAAAAATTGTCGATTTTTGAGTGTGTCAAATAATGACTGCAAACAAGGTGTTTTGCAGCCGCCAGCAGTCGGTCCATCCCTGAAGCCACCCTGCCATCTAGTGGGGCGCTGCCCGAATGAACGCCTCTTCCAGCCACAGTCGGCCTCATTTACCCTCACAGCTGGAGACAGGGAAGTGGATTCTCCTAAATGTGTTAACTTAACAGTGTTATATACTAGAAACAAATTAATATATAATTCTTCTGTGTCCTAAGGTCATTACTGTCAAAGCATAAATTAATAGAGCTATTCCAGTTAATTCATTTTGGCTTTTGCTTCTGCATGTCTGAGCGCATATGTGAAAATAGGCCTCCCCTCCATGCTCAGGGGAAAGCAGGAAGGAGGCCTTAAAAGTAGCCTAGCCAAACAAACAAGACTCTCTGACCTAAAAGCGAGTCAAGAGCAAGGCCTTTCAAATGCTGCTGCTTTGTCCTTCTCACTTCTTGGAGTCCAGACTAACAAATCCTCAGAACAGCCAAGCTCAAATAGGAGTGGGTGGTGGATGGACTCTTGGGAGTCTAGAGGGAGGTCAGGGGGCACTGTTATCAGAAGGCAGCATTTGGAAAAACACCTGGTTCCACTTTCTACGGTGAAGGAGATCCTGTTACAGGAAGATAAGGGCTCCCCTTTCTGACCAGGAGGTAGCATGTCCAAGCTCAACCTGACCAGCCTGGTTGCAGAAGAGATTGTGAGAATGTCACCTGTCCTTATTCAAAAGGTGGCTACATCTTTATCACCGCTCCCCAAATCAGTAGGTTTCCACATCATATACAGAAGTATACAGCAATGCTCTCCTACTATGAGAAGAAACAAAAAAACCCACAGCAATAAAAGGGAATAACAAGGCGTATGGGGGAAGACTAAATTTTCCCCCACCTGATTTCAGTTCTTTTCAGAACCCATAGGGGTAGAAGTGCTTGAAGAACGAGCTAAACCCACTGCTGTTTGCCTCCTTTTGGTCTCTTCCGAGATTCTGATAACAATCTGAAATTCCACCTTTATCTAAAGTAAATCTCAAACAACCAGGGTTAGATGTAGATTTGAACATCAGATCATCCTATATTTTAATTTTCATCAGGAGTTATTGTCATGTGTATAAATTCTGTATTCTCAAACAAAAATATCTAAAAATGCCTTCAGGCTTCTGCTGCTAATAAAACAATGTTCTCTTGATCTGTGTGTGTGTGTGTGTGTGTGTGTGTGTGTGTGTGTGTGTCCTGAGAGAGCTGGGGGAAAAGGGCGTGCCTTTGCATGTCTGTCCTGATAAGAATTGCTTGGCAATCACCCTAGAGAAGCATTTCTGGGGTCAGAACTGTATCTTCTTCCAGCATCACTGCAAAATGTATTAACCAAAGCGACATACAATACTATTGATAATGCAAATGCTGTGAGAGAAAATTCTCCACCAACACTGCAGTGCCTCCTAATCTAGTTACAAAAAAGAGATTGACTCACATAAAACAAAAATAGACAATGATGCAAAACATATCAAAACAAAATTTCTGAACCTTAACTATGCCTCTGAATCACCTGCAAGACTTCATACAAGTGCAGATCAGGCCACCCAAAATCACAATCTCTGGGTGCAGCTTCTCTATTTTTGCAAAGTTTCACAGCTAATTCTGATGTGGAGTGAAGTTGAAAACCAATGACTCAAAATTTAAAAATAAAAATAAAAAATAAAAAGATTCTTGCATGGGTGATTCTTTTGAGCAGCCAGAAATGAGAACAAGCATGTAAAATGCAATTGCAGATGGTGTTGCAGGACCTTAGCCACTGTGGGTGGTTGAGAGGAGAAACCAATGAGAGAGGGGGTTATCACAGACACAAAAAAGTGTCCTGGAGAGGGCACGCCTTCAAGAATGTCTGGGACATACATAGAGCAAGAACCTAGAGGCAGGTATTCCAGGTGAGGACATCAGCGCTTTTGCTAGAAAACACACTGCAAGTTCTAAGGATAAGAGAGGTCTGCCTGGTAAGACTGAATGAGTATCTTGGAGAACGGTGAGTGCTGCTCACACCTGAGCCAGAAAATAGCCAATGAAATAGCTATCGAAATAAAAAGAAGTACCAAGCAGTCTCAAATATGGTCCATGTTCTGTATCAACAAATTTCCACATTTTCCTTTTGTCCAAGGCCTCCCTGAGTGCCCCACTTCTGCATATGCTGAATCTCTAAGAAGCACATGGTTGGTTTTTCCCATTGTGCTGCTACCTGAGAGTTAAAGATTTCCACTTATGAGTAAGATAATGCACTCAGCTGCATTAAGCAGACAATTAATTTATCCCCTTGGCAGCCCAGTACCCATCCTTAATGTACTTAAAAAAGGAAGTAATGCTTACCTAGCTTTAACTTGCACAGTGTCTGGAAGGAAAAAGGCATGTAGGAGATAAGACTAAAATCACTGCACTGAGAATCACCCTGATCATCATGTCAAATATAACTTCATAATATTGTTACAGAGACATCAGAGCAGATGGGTAAGAAAGTGTCATGTGAGGAAGTGGAGTGTTATTACTTCATTTCATCTTCTGATATTGCAATTATAAAATGCCTGAAATTCAGCAGGATGACCAGTATATCATCCCCTGAGAAATGCCAGGCTTTCAAGTGTCTGAGGTAATCAAAGTTACCACATAAATGTGTCCACGATAAACATGACTTGGCCTTGATTCATGAAAATTTGGTCTGTTCAAGTGGGATTGCAAAGAGTCCACATCTTAATTGAAAGAACATAGTGATCTACTTGGCTAGGGAGTTGGAATGTTCCAGAAGAAACGCTATCTATCCTGGCTGGTATAATACTTTGCTATATGAGAACACAGGCTACAAGGTGATGGTCTCACAAGATTCCTATTAGCTCTTCAATACCTAATTCTGAATCACTTAATTTTGTTTTACTCAAAGAAACTTTTAATGGGCTCCTATACTCTGCATGGTATAAACTTCTTAACAGGAGATTCAAAGCCCTTAATCATCTAGCTGAAGTCTAATCAGGCAAACTTTTTTCATCCTGTCCTCTCATGTAAATTCTGTTCCAGTCACGTTGATCTGCATGATGCCCCCTGAAGACACATTTCTGAAATTTTCCCCTATACATTGCACAAGACTGACCATTGACTACAACATTTTATCATAAAAAATTATAACAATAAAAAATAACATTTTATCCACCAAACAAAATCTTCCCCAACATCCAAGTTGGTCCCTTCCTCTCCCATGGAGTCTTCCTTGAAAGTTGCATTATAAAATATCTTCTTCTGAGGATTGGCAGTGCTTGACATCGCCATTGCCATATCACTCCACATTATATGGCTAATTATCTGTTTATGTGAATAGGCCTTTCTCCCTTTCTAAATGGCAATTTCATAAGATCAACACCCGTGTTTTAAAACTTTCACCCTTTTATAGAATCTGGTACTGAGCCTGCCCTAGACTTAATGCACAGCAAGGTCAAGAGTCAGATTATGTGTTCACTACTATATTCCTAGACCTTGGCATAAAATCTAGGGACATATGGAAAGGAGAGCAGCAGTTTTCCTTTTGAATTTCTCAAATGTAAAGAACATCTGATCCTCTAAACTCTGTAAAAGTACAGATCACATTAGATAAATGTCAGGAGAATGGAAGTATCTGCAAGTTAAGTATGTTAAGAAAGAAAACCCCATACATCCTTTAAAGAGAAAAACAAACATTATAAACTCTCTTACGGTGAATTTCTATTTGGTTAACAATCTCCAATGAAATATAGAGATAAAACTTGAAAATAATACAGAAATATAAAATTAAGAATAGTTCAAGTTGTGAGATTTATTCAATAATTGTGTTTGATCTTTGGGTGTTTATTTTTTTAAGTGAAATAGTAGTTCATAACCCACTAAAAATTACTCTATCAACTAATCACTGTTTGTGGGATCTATCCTATACTGAGGACTGATTATAAAATTCATAATCTTTGTACATACACTGAGAACAGCATCTGTAGGGAAAAAAAGAAGCGACGACAAGAATTTTTTTGTGTGAAAAATTGAAGGAAATGCTCTAAAATTGGACTCAACTTTGCCCCAGTCACCACCAATCATGATTGCTTTCGACATATTTCTTACAAAGAGTATTAGCATGGATTTTGTTGCATCTTTGGTAACTATGTAAATGAGAAATTTTATGTAACCCACAATAAAGACAAAGCCATGGCATAATAATGTACTTTTAAAAAAATCTATCCATACCTCCTTCACTGCCAGAAATGAATTTCTGAAAGAAAGTATACTCATGATCCGCAGGTCTGCAAACCATGACATCGGTTATGAAAGGCTGCAATGCATTACAGAAGGCAACGATGCTAAAATCTAAAATTGAGACGTTCTCATCACATTTCAGATCTCCAAAACAAAAAAGAACACCTGCCTCTTAGCCCTTTCCCTTCTCTCACTCTCTCCCAACCTCCGCACACTGGATAAAGAATTCGTAATGTTGCCAACCTTGCCACTTAATGATCTGGATGCATCTACATAATGGCCTCCTGATACTGGCCATTATAAATGAGATTCACGTTATTTATAAATTAGCTCTCTTGTTCTGCATATTCCTGAGTTTATCATCATTAAGGAGCAGAAACGTTTCTCAGCAAAAGGCCCAGGTACTATGGTGATAGACACAATAGTAACGCTTAGATACACAGATAGGCATGCTTCCGTTTTGGTCTTTTGTATCCATCTTCTTTTGTCCCAGATATGCCATTTTCTGATTCTCAGGGTGTAGAATGTTTTGAAATACATTTGCGTATTCATGGATTGTTGGCTGTATTCACATTTTTATATTCAGCTAATATTTAAATGTATTTAGGAAAGAGGCCTCAATTTAGATTTGCAATGTGGTATGAAATATCATAAAGGGAAATCACTTTCAGGCTGTTAGATCTGGTGCAGCTGGGGAGATAGAGAGGTTCAAAACATCTGTCAGCCCACAGCATTTTCACAAACCCTTTCCACACTCAACAACACTGAGCAATACGGCTGCTCACCCAGAAAACACAAAGAACTGTAGAAACTCTACAGCGAGGGAAGAAGTATGATCTCAACTATTTTATTTAAATTCTATTCCATTCACAGGCCAGGTTATTTGGGGCAAACTAATAATGTCCAGGTATGGGCCTGTATCTGCGCCAATTTTAAGACTGATTTAGTCTGTGGCTAAGAAAGACAGAGAAGGACTTCCTATGACTAGGAAATATAGGAAGAAATGTTTCAAGGGAAGCAAGCTATTTTGAGAAGGTATCCATGCCTTCACCAGCACCTTAAACATGAACACTCAGTTCCTTATTTGCCTGTAGGCAATTAGCCCAGTGGATTCATGTACAGAGCGAACAATATCTAACCCATGTAAAATTAGAGGTCCCAACTTTACACGTGTTACATCCTGTGGCCTCAGGCTAAGCTCCTTATCCCAGTTAGTCATCTTGCAAAGTTAGCTGGGCAGGAGCACAACCCAATTCTACTGCTGTCAGAATAGTCTACTGATAATAGAGATGGCATCTCCTGTCTGTAAAAGATTTTAAATGTCTCCCTTTTATAAAGAACAATGTATCCTAACAGAACACTGCTCATGGGTAGTACTTAGTAAAGTTTTGACAATGATGTTGATTATGATAGAAATGATGATGGTATTGATGAAAACAAAATGAAATTTTTTTTTTCAAAGTTCCCACCAGCAAAAAGCAAGCAGTTTCTTTGCGGTCCTGCCCAACAACAACAAAAAAACAAAAACAAAAACAAGCAACACACACACACACACAAAAACAAAAACAGAAAGCTTTTTTAATGCTATCAGTATTGGCAACGTGTTTGTGTATGTGCATACACACACATATGTGTGCCTACTGATAAGGAACTAAACAAAATTAACAGCTGAGATTGGTCAAAGCATCCAAGTTCCAGCTGTGGCCTGAAATAAATGGCACCTTGTTCCACTCTCATGATATAGCTATGGCTCAAAGTCAGACAATGAAGTCACTGCCTGTCTCTGGCAAAATTTACAATGATTAGAGAAGCAATCACTCAACAAACATCCCTGGCCAACTCATATGATTCTGGAGACACATAATCTATATTCATAAAGCATTTTAGGATAATTAAATATCAGGTTCTAGGACAGTACAAGATACAATTAATCATTGAGAAAAACAAAGAATCTCCATTCAGCTAGATGTACAGCACAGGTGAGGAGAGAGGGGGACTTAGGAAGATTTTAAATCCACTTCACAAATCCACCCAGGGAAGTGGGTTTGAAGCACTCTAACTTACTATATAACGCCCTTTTTAGAAGCAACAGCTTAGAATCAGCTAATAGGTTACAAACTGAGAACAGAGAGACAATCTCGTAACAAGCCATTTCAACACCGAATATTCAAGATTTCACTCAATAGAAACCAAAATAAAGATTAACAGTTCCACAATTTATATTAATTATAAAATAACTCAATAGTTATTTTTCTTTGAATATGGCAATTGTTTCCTTAACCCAATTTTTAAATTAGGGATTATGTGTTATATTTCTTTTGTACTAAACTGCATTTAGCACAGTGCCTTGCAATGAGTAGATTACTCAGTAAATTTCTGTTCATTGATAGCTTGACTAGTATTCTTGACACATGACTCTGATTATTATAACATTACCATACATACATCACACACACACACACACACACACACACACACACACACCCCAATTGTCACTGACTCCTTATTAGCTGTAAAATAGTCTGAGCCTTTGAGCTCATTCCACACCTTGTAACTGAGCCCAAACTGACATTTCTAACTTTAATTTCCCACTATGCCCCCATACAGCTCACAGTTTTCTATTTATGTGCCACACTTCCTTGCGTTTCTTGGTTTTGTTTGTTTTCTTTATATGAAATATTCCTTTTCTCATCACTTCATATTTTCCCTGGTCAAATGTCACTTCCTTCATGTGCCCTTCCCTATTTCTCCCTGAGATCCTCAACTTTAAGCAATCATCACCTTCCTTGAAACTTCGTAGAATATTAGACATATCTCTCACATGGATTCTCACATTATGCAGAGTCATACTTGTGCTTGTCGTATTTACTCTGCCATTCTGTAAATTCTCTGAGAGTAAGATCTCAGAAAGTTTGATTCATCTTTGAAAATCCCTAGGCTTTTAGCATCTTTGAAACTCCTAAGGTCCTTAACACAGAGAGGTTCCCAGTAGGTATTTGCTGAATTAATTTGCTGTTGATTAATTTATTTATAGAAGAAGTGAAAATCTGGATAGCAATTCTGATGAAGTAAATAAAAATGATCTCTTCCCTTTGATACAAAGTATTACAATCATATTCTGAGTTGTTCTGAATGGTGATTTAGCTGGAGAGGCATTTACTCAATACTACGTTTAGTAACTTTAAAGAGTCATCCTAGACACAGCAGACTCATTTACATCCTAACATACACTCCTTTCATTTTCTACACACCCTATCTCACCTGGTATTTTATCGTTTTTCCTTCGTCACATCATTCACCCAACTTCCTTCCTGTCTGGTCTCACACATGCTCTAATCTTTTGCTCTTTGGTTGACCACGTAATTAAGTAGCTCCTAACCTGGTTAGCTTTTTGGCAACACTTTTGTCTCCTCAGTTTGACCCAACCCAGTGGCTGATTGACTTCCAAAGAAAATTTTTAAAATCATAGGTTCACTCCCAATATGCATAAGGTATCAGCGTTCTGCTTCCTGGCAGAGAAAGGGAAACAAAGGCAAAAAATACGAAAGGCACTTCCAACATAGGTAGTCATTTTTACGTCGGTGGGGGGAAATCTATCCCTTCAAAACCACACACATACTGTGCTTAGAAGATGCCTCATAGTTTCGCAAATTTCTAGATTTTGGGAGGATATATGACTCTATTTCCAGGAAGACTCCAGAAAGTGGCAGACCGACATCTACATGAGGATGACCGTATATTATTCATCACCACATCCTGCCTGTCTAGTGCAATTCCAATAATACAACAGGTCCTCTGTGAATATTTGATGAATGGGTTTATATATAAATGAATGCACAGTTTTCCTCTGTAGTGCCTCACATAAATGAAGCTGCTTCAAGTGGTCCCAACATTTCCTTCTCCTGATGAGCTCTCTAAGAGTTCTATGAGAGCTCTACGATCTGTCTGTGACTCACTCCTCACAGACAGATGTAGCCCTACATGAAATGAGAAAATGTTGAACAAAGAAGAGAGAACACAGGAGAAGAGGGCTTAGAAAAGAGACAAGGAACAAAAAATATATAGAGAAAGCTATAAAAATGCCTGTTTGCACAGCAATTTGCTACATTTTGCAATGATCTTTTGTATGCATTTTCTCAATTGAGTTTCTTGATGCTTCAGCAAGGCAGTCAAAGTAGGTATCATCTCCATCTCACCACTGTAGCTCCATGAACACAGTACATGTTATATTACAAATGAGAAACCTAATGTCTACAGAGAGGCTCCAGCTACTGGGTCACAGATCTCCTAATTCCAGCATCCAAATCAATGTCTGAAGTAAGCTTATTTTTCAACTGTAAATCTGAATATAATTCATCGTGCTAAACAGATATATCATGTGGAACATTCTCAGCTCATCTCTTTACAGTTCCTCTCTTTTCCTCTAAGTCTAGATAGATGAAGGTTTCAAAACAAACACCACACATCCTTCCCTGAAATACTCTTAATTTTCCTTACATCCAGGAATCTTTTCATTTGTCTTGCCTGTCAGTTCTGAGGCAATGACCCCCCACTTCTACCCCATGTACTCCCAGTCACTCGGCTCATTTGTTGGGAATGAATAATTGAGTCCAATTACTACACCCATGGCTAAGCAAGTTCTGAGCAATCCCAGTGAAGCGCTTGTAGCCTAGCAATCAAGCGCTGTCTTTAGCACAGTGTGGTCAAAAAGTGTTTGGTTAAATCAGTCAGAGAAAATGCCTGCTTTCCACAAGAGTGCTATGTTCGCCGAAAGAAATTTCTTGAGGAAGTCTCCTCAAACCGTATTGAGAGAAGAGTTTAGGTTCTTTGCCTTGCATCCTTTTTGTAATTACTCTGTGATGCCTAGTGGGCAGCAGCAAGTGGAAAAAACACTTGAGGGTGGTCTCAGAGTCCAGGGCCTTGGTTCCTGGTCTTGAGCCTCACTGTTACTAATTAGGAGATCCTGGTTGTTCAAGATATGGACGTGGATAGGGAAGCCCACATGACCCTTCTGCCAAACCAAAGATACTCCCCTTCCAGGGCTGTAGCCCACCTTAGGGAGCAAGAGTGGCTGGCATTCAGTCCCTGCTTAGTCGCTGCCAGGCACCTTTGCTCAGAGTACACACAATGCCACCACAGGAGGTAGCCTTGCCTCGTTGTCCTTCACCAAGCCACCCTCCGTTGCTGGGGCTGGAGTGCAAGTGGCATGATCTAGGCTCACTGCAACCCCCACCTCCCAGGTTCAAGCAATTCTCTTGCCTCAGCCTCCTGAGTAGCTGGGACTACAGGCATGCACTATCACGCCCAGTTAATTTTTGTATTTTTAGTAGAGGTGAGGTTTCACGATGTTGGCCAGGCTGGTCTTGAACTCCTGACCTCGTGATCCAGGCACATCGGCCTCCCAAAGTGCTAGGATTATAGACCTGAGCCACCGGGCCCACCCCAAGCTACACTTTTACAACTTCAAGTACACCCAGGTGGCTCTAGGAGCCTCTGGTATTGTAATGATAAACGAGAAAATTTCTCCTGATCTCTCCTTTTCAATCCTCCTCCCCTCTTTTCTGGGCAGCATGTTGCAGACCCCCTCAGCTATGCCTAACTCATTTGGCCCCATTTAAACTTGGCATCAAAAAAGATGCTATTCCAGACTGCCAATTTTTACCCCCAGTTTTCAGGCTCTGGAAATCACTGCTAATTTTTATTTCCAGTTTCCAGGCTCTTCACTACATAGCACTTTTCTCCTTTCTTACAGCTGAGGATCTCTTTATCCAATGCTTAGGTCAATGACCAAGACTAAAAAAAAAAAAAAAAAAAAAATGGGAATATGCTGCATAGAGGAGTTATCCCGAAGACAAATGTCAAATTGTAGCTATGAAATTATTTTGACAAATATATAAAAGTGTGCTATAGCAATGTGATGCATGGAATTCCAGGCAGATCAGATCTCTAGAAAGGACCCTAGGCAAACGAGTCCCCGAATGCACTTATATACTTCTATACCACAGACCTAGAGATGCAGGGAGCACCCAGATAGCTGCTGGCTTCCCCACCTCCATTTCCTCACCCATGCAGTGAAACAGGCAAAGTTTATATTCTTTCCATTCATGTCTCTAAAATTCCCAGGGAAAGTACTTGGCAAAGGAAAAAAGACAGCTAAAATCAAACCTCAATTTTTTTTCCCTCTTTCCTTTCAGATCCCCTGATTTATTCAATCCAGGAGACAAGTGACATTTGGAATTTAAACCTTCAAACCCAGAGGAATAAAAACTAGGCAGATGAGAAGATAAGTCAACAAAAATAGATTAAGTTTAAAAAGGCAGAGGAGGGGGAAGCCAGGGTAGAGAAAAGAAGAAGAAAAAAATGAATGAAATAAGAGGAGGGATGGAGCTATGGAAAGAAAGAGGAAGAGAACTGGAGGGAGAGATGTGGAAGGAAGATCAAATTCTGGAGAGAAGGAGGAGATAAAGGAATGAAGGAAGAAGTGGAAGAGGAGAAGAAAGCTAAAGGAAACAAGGAGAAGAAGGAAGAAAAGAGAGGAAAATATGTTGGGTGAATGATGCTTAATTTGATACAAAGGTAAGTTGTCATTGAAAGTACCAGATGTCTTCATTTGCCACAGCTAAGATTTAAAAGACAGAAATTCAATTTAGTTGTTCTTTCCTCCAATAAAAAAATATGGTTTATCCCAACGGGAAAATGTGTTTCTTTCTGCCAATAAGTGTCAGCACCTAATCTGAAGCCTTCAATAAAACAATGCCATTAAATAATTTAACATGGAAAAAAGCCACTGATGTCTGCGAAATAATGTATAGATTTCAGATGGATCAAACTTTAAAATGGAAAAACAAAGTATAAGAAATGAGCCTTGGGAAAAAAAGGGTATCTGCCACCAAACAAAATGGAAATGCATCAGGCCTAGAGCATTGGAAGTAGCCATAGCAAACCTCTACACTGGCACAGCATTGAATTAAAGCACACAGCAGCCTTCTGTCGCTGCTCTGAGAAAAATGTGCAGAACAGAGAGCATGCAGATTAAAATCTGGGGACCAAATTAAATTGATTATTTTTCCCCCAGAATTCAAACCTATGCATTCAGTAAAATCTCTCAGAAATATCCATAAAGGGTGGTCACCATAGGGGGCATCCTCCAGGATTTCCAGAATAAGAGAGAAAGAATCTGGACTACATCTTAGCAGACTAAAGTTCTAACTCAAGTTTGCCACTAACTAAAACATAGTCTTTTTAAGGTATTTATTCCCAAAGGATTTTCGTTTTTTTTCCATTGGTAAATTTTGATGATGGAATTTTAAAAACCATAAAAGTGTCATGGAAACATACAGTGAAGTTATTGTCTGCACAGAACTTCCCCTCGTTACTCATTTACTTATCCTTTCACTCATCAGTGTCTCATCAACAGTAATGCAATTATCTCTACTAACTCTGAAGAGACCTATTTCTTTCAAGACCCCCATAAAATGGTCTATAGACCAAAAGGTTTGAGGACCACTCACTCTGGAGCTCTCTCATTCCTTCCCTTCATTAGTACCCCTATTAATCATCTAGGCCAGTGGTTTTCTACTCAAGCTGAGCCTTAAAATCACCGGAGGGAGCTAAAAAAAAATTAAAACACAGCAAAACAACAACAACAAAAAGGAAAACACTGGTGCCTGAGTCGCACTCCACAGCAATTAAATCAGAATCTCTGTGGATTGGCACAGGCTTTCACATGTTTTCAAGCTTCCAAGGTGATTCTAATATGTGATCAGTGTTGAGCAGTACTGCTTCAGATATACCACTGCAGTTCACTGATAGAAACACTTTTGACTAGTCCTTTCAAATCAAGAGGCAAATCAAAGGTGGACATGGAGAATCTTGTCATGAATAAAAACTGTACATTTAGAACAAAGCAGATAGGAACAGACAATAGGGAGAAAAGTTAAAGTTACTAAAACTCTAATAACTATCATCTGCCTTATGATTGAAGAAAGACTCATCTAGCATAGCTTCAATTTCTGCAATCTTTAGGTCAACCCTTTATAGTCATTACTCAAAGTTGAGATAGCATACAAATAATACGTGAATTCATGGTTATAGTTTTCCCAAACAGGATCTGGGAAGTAGGTAAGTACAAACTTCCTTAAATGGCACAGGAAAATCAGAGCAGCCCTCTGAAAACAAAACAAAACAGGCTTTGGAATGGACAGAAGTAGCTTTGAATTCATTCTGCCACCATCCAGCCAAGTGACCCCTTGTATAAGTCATTTTACTTTTATCTGAGCCTTAGCTTCCGTATTTCTAAAAAGGGGATAACAATAACTGCTTTCAAGTATTATGAAAATGAGAGATAAATATAGAGACCCTATATGTCAAGAGCACAATTAAATGTTGATGATTAGAAAGATGTTGACAATCGCCATCATGACAGAAAATTGCTGGGAAGACAGTGTACTGCAAAATTGATCAGCCTCCTGGAAGAAATGTATATGTGGTATTACAGTGTTTCACCAAAAAATAGATACAAAGGGGAAAATGTGAATGTTTATAAAGCTATTTGAAATTATAAACCTTCAATGAAAGCTGAAAAATTCAGTTAGTTGCTACATAAAACTAATATCTGGACATTTGGGAGCTACCACAGGCTTTGTTTATGCAGGTGCTTTCATATTTAAAAGATACAACAAAGCTTTTAATCATTAGTTAAATACTCAGATGATCATAGCAGGTATTTTTGGCAACAACAACAAAAAACTATTTCCACCTTTTTTCTCCGTTTCCATTCCATACCTCACTGAACTGTCAGGAAGCCAAACGCTACATTTCCCAGAGTTCTCATCGACTAAGGAAGAAGCAAGACTTCTTGGCCTCATCTTGGTATTCTCTTTTCTCTTTTCTTTCTAACTTGATTGTGGATATAATGACTAATGCCAGCTTGAAACAATAAGGGAAAAGCTAAGAGAATCACAGAGAATTCAATCCCAACATCACTAAACCACTGACCCAGTACCTGCTTAACTCTAGATATTTTGTTGTGTGAGAAAAATTCAACTCTATTTGCATCATAAGCATCCATAATCAAGTTTTGTACTATTTGCAGCTGAATACAGTGGTCACTGACAGAGTATAATTGACTAGATCTAAAAAATTCACAACTTTGGGTAGCCATCACCCACAGATCTCAAAATTGATAGAGTTGAACACATAATGTTAACCTATACATCAAAGAAAGGACCTTTTCTACAATGAAAGCAGAACTGAATTGGAAATTGTTTGTGAAATGCAAAGCAAACTGTACTAAGAGAAAATGCTTGCTTTCCAGCTTTGAATACTCCAACTTAGCACAGCAAAGCAAACTGTACTAAGAAAAGGCATGCTCTCCAGCTTTGGATCCAGCATCAAATCACAGGCTGCTGTTAGCCTGTGTGCTCAGGACGCCAATCTTTCATCCTGATATGTAAAGCCTTTCCTCATCTGAGACTTTTTACTTGACTTTGGTATAATCAGGGTTTCCCAACTGACACTTGTGCATACCATGACTTTTCATGCTTTCGAGTTTATTCCTACCTTTCTCATCTGGATGAATGTCCCACTTCATATCTCTCCATCAGTTTAAACTGTACATATTTTTCTCATGTTATGCCTCCTCCATGAAGATATTCCTGATTTCTCAAATGCATAATGCTCTCTTCTTTTAGTGTTTCATTAAAAACACATTTATGAGTGTGCACGCATACATATTCACACACATACACACACAAAGTCTTCCACATTTGTCATACATCTAAACTTGCTTTCCCCAGGTTGTGACTTTATAAAAAGGCAGGGGCCCATCATATATTCAGAATCTCCACTCTTACTGCCCAAACTTATTGTTGAATCTGCACTAAAGTTAATGAAAAACGTTGAGGAGAACTCTCAGGCAATTATCAGAATTGTTATGGAATCTTCAGAAGACACCACCCCTGCCTTTATCTAATACCTCTGTTCAGAATATCAGAAAGTCAGGGAGGCCCCTGGGGAGACATTTTAAAAAGGTAGAATTGGCCTGGCAACTTTCACCCATGCATAGCCCTAATTGGTTCAGTTAATTGAAGCGCCAGAAGAATTGGTGTTGTCTGGTTATATGTGACTCACTGGCCAAGCTGACTGTCACTCTGTGACCAAGAGAGTTCCCACAGTCCCAAGGAACTTGAAAAGTTTCTGCTGCAGAAAGTCTTGCTTCTCATTCTTCTCTGCTCCTCTCCTACCCATACGCTCACTCACTTGTTTTCTTTCTTTTTTGTCTCAGTGCATCTGATCTCTTCTGTTTGCTTTTTCATTTCCCTAACATTTCTGATTCTGCCTTGTCTTTCGCTTTTCTCTATAAACTTTCACTCATTGATCATTGCTTTGAATATAATTGTGGGTGGTTTTTTTTTTTCACTCTATGTCTTCTCATTTCTTCAAAATTCTCAAGTTTGATTTACCAGTTTCTTCTTTACCGGTTAGGTGGCTGAAAGACAAACTAGGGTTTTTTATGATAACAAAAGCTAAGTCCTCAGCAGGAGAGGTATTTGTTCAAGGTCCAGTAAGTTCTTGTCAATGAGGACAACCATGCCTTGTGAAGTTCATGGCAGCAACCATACTACCTCAGATGTAAAAATTAGTTCTCTGACAGAGAGCAACCAGACATCACAAATTTCAGAATAGTGATGGGAGACCTGATTAACTCTTTCCACAAAGAAATGACAATAAAAATAGAAGAGAGAGAGTTAAGAAACTGAGAAAGAATGAAGAAATGAAGAACAAATGCCTCCTTTCTCAAAAAAAGTGTTAGCAGGATATTAGATTTATTAGTGAATGTTAACGTCCTTTTCTACACCTGCCCTACCATGCCTTTCTGTTAGCTGGGGATTTATTTCAAGGCCTTACCAATCATATGCTAAAGCTGGAACATCACTAAAACATCTTCTGGGAGGACAGGGAGAAATCCAATCTAGGATTGAAAGCTGCAACTGTCATAGATAAAAAATACGCTCTGAAGACTGCTATTGAGTCAGACAGTTGGAAGAATTATTACAAAGTTGTCTGAGCTTCACATAAGTTACTGGCTAGTACTCAGCCCAATGCCAGGGGTGTCCATTTCTAGGGACCCTTGAGAAGAATGCAATTTTGGGCTCTTCATATAATCATTCCCCCATGATTCCACACTGTTATTAGCATGGAACCCCCAAAGGAATTGGCTGAAAAGATCAAAGTTATAAAGAATTAGACCTTTTCACTCTGAAATGTGCATTAACAAAACTCCCAGCACTGTTGAGAGATGCTCCAGCCAGAGAAGAAAAACCTTTTTAAATAAAACTATTCTGTATCTTTCCATGTATTGAATGCATGACATCATTGCCATCAATAAGCTGTTACAAGAGCCCGTGGGTCAATATGCATTCATTTGTATTTATGTATCGTTCATTTATGTTTTGTTCATTCATTTATGTCCTGTTGAACAGAAACTCCCAATTTTTAGTCATATAATCTCAATTTTCCTCATTAGAATCCCATATGCCAACTGACAGCCCCAGTTAGGCTCGTATTCTCTAGAATCCTTAGCCTTATAATCTCGGTATCTCATACACACACTCACATGTGCACATACAAGCACACTCATACCTCACAAGCACATACAGAAATGCTCATTAGTTTTATATTCTGTATCAAATTATCCAGATCTAGCTGTTGCCTATGATCATGGATACTTTAATATTTGAATCCTTAATTCACGTAGAACAGGCTTAACTTTATTGAGTAAAAAATCACAATTTTATGACTTTAACAAAAGACTAAATGGTTCTTTACTTCCTCGGGTAGCTGAGTGGTAAGTCAGAATGCTCACTCACGGACGTAGCCTCTGGACAAAATTACCTAATATGCAATTACAAAATCTCTCTTTGCGGATTTTTATTATAAAAGGGTAACTCACTCACTGGAAATGCAGACACTTCAGAATGCTTTCTCTCATAATCAGAGTCATGACTTTTATTGCTCAGGAAAAGCAGAGTGGCTTACCTCTTCATAAAGAGTAGCTTAACCAATTATTAAAAAGAAAGAACTGTTTTTGTGTATCTCTGAAAGAGTTTTTTTGGTATCTTTAAAACCAGAAAGAATATGTGATGGGCTGCATTTAAGTCTTTAAACTGACAACTCAAACTTGAAACTTCAGTATTCTTAATATAATATCGTATGCCTTCAAGATGTTAAACACAAAAGGACCTTTATGTACTTTCAACTGCGAGGTCTCTCTCAACATACCTATATACCTTTACTTCCTCCCTCTTTTTACTAACCTACAAATGCCACAACCTTTCCTTTCCCTGTACAAAAGGATATCAAACAAATTGCACTTCTTGATATATGTTGGTCCCTTCACTCAGGAAAAACGACATGGCTATTTTATTAGACAGGAGGTCTCAAGAGCTCCTGAACCCCACAGACAGTCTCATAAATTACCAAGAGCCACACCACTAGAACAACAATAAACTTGAAATGGGTTAAGTGGTTTTGTTCCTGGCTTGTCCCTCCCTCTCTGCTATCTCTCTGAGGAAAGTCGTGTAGCCATATAGCTCTGTGGATGTGTAATCATTGATACCTGGATACCTAACACCCAAATGCAAGAACATCACATCTGACCTTGATCTACAATCAGCAAATTGATTGAATCTTTGGATAACATTCCCTAGCAGGAATTGATAGCAATTATCTATGGATTTACATGTCCCAGTAAATACATTTCACTCCTTGAAATTATTTATATGTTTTAACTCTACAATGATGGCATCGTGTCTAAAATATGTAACCTTTTCAATTTTTATGTATAATAATGCTTTCTTTTATTTGACTTCAATGTATACCTTTAAGAAATGACCTCTGATATGAGTATTCTGTATTGATCTAGTCGAGATCGATCAAGAAGACAGCTGGAATCAGATCAGCAATGTTGCAGTCTGGTGTGCCTGCTGGGTACAACTGCAACTCCAGCTTTTAAAGAGCAAGCACAGGGTTTGAAGAAGGAAAGCTCACCTGTGAATGCTGAGGACTTCCACTTCGTCTCCTTGGCTCGTCCCCTGAATATGAGAGATGTGTCTGTATTCAGACCTTAACTACACATTGCAGCAAAAGACAGTCCTATGAAATAGGCAGTGATCATAAGACCTCTAAATCATAATTTCTTCTTCAAATGTGGCTCTCCCCACTGCATTCATCTTCAGCCACGACAGTGTAACACACAGAATTCATTTGGAAAAGGATGGCTATTTGATTT
The DNA here is from genome assembly GCA_963574635.1 of Cheracebus regulus. Classification (NCBI taxonomy): domain Eukaryota; kingdom Metazoa; phylum Chordata; class Mammalia; order Primates; family Pitheciidae; genus Cheracebus; species Cheracebus regulus. Next base: position 133,348 of record CAUYQU010086334.1, on the reverse strand, counting down.
GCCAGCAAATAAATGAGTCACACCACAGGACATGTGCTAACCTTTCAGATGCTTCTTTTCACTTTTCACCTTCTCAAAGCCCAACACTCACAGCAGAAACTGACTTTATGCAGGGAAATCCATCTTTTCCTCTATGTCCTGAAGAGGATAATTTTGGAAGATGGTATTTATTGAAAATGAATGATGCAAATGGAAAAACTAATTGAAAAATAAAAAAGCTTTGAAAAGAATTGGGTCTGAACGTGAGCACCACTTCTACCTTGGTGCTACTGAGCAAGTACTTCAATCTCTCTGAGCTCCTGATCCCTCATCTGAAAAGCTGGAGAGACTAATAACACCTACGACGGTGGGCGGTCGTGAGAACTGAATGGATAATGCGTGCAAAGTGCTTCTTCACACTATGCAAGCACACAGTAGATACTCACAAGTGTCTTCCCAATTTTGTTCCACCCACTTCTTCCCCTAGCAGAAGTAGTAACTCAGGCCAGGTAAATTACTAATAGGCTGAATTTATTTTTCAATCTGTGTATTATGTAGCAGAAGGTGGGTTATTACACCAAACTTTTGTGAAATAGTAGGACTTTTCTTAGCAGATGAAACAAGGTCTCTGTGAAGCTTTCCCTCGCAGCATTTTTGCAAGTTATTCATCCATCATTTATTGAATAGTTATTATGTCTAAGTACATCACTAAATATAAAAAGATGAATAAGACACAAGTTCTCACTTATTGAAAGGCTTACATTCAGCCGTTTATTTCAAATTTGCTAAAGAAACTGACGACCTGCTTGTTGCACAAGGGCTAGATAACAAAAAAACTGAGGAAAAATGCATAATCCCAGTTTTATTTGAAATCTCAAACACAGTACATTTTGTGAACTATTCATACTAAACTTTACCAAAATCAATCTCACCCTTAGTTTTGACTCTTACAGGAAGAGATACAGAATTCGAGCCCCTGTCAAACTAATGAATCCATTACTCTATACCTAATTTTGGATCTCATATGCCTGAGCTTTGGGAAAATTAAATGATTATATCTGTATTCAAGTTGGGAGTTAAGAAAATAGACAAAAGAACAAGGAGGGAGCTTTGAGGCAGTCAGGAAAATAATGAGGAGCAAATGCCAAGTAACAGTCACAAAATTAAAAGAAAATGCTCTTTCATGAATGTGACAATGGGATCATTTGGGTTTGCAATATCTTTTTCTTTAATGCAGTAATTTGGTGAAGATGAAGTCACCAGGCTTTGAGGGGAGCATGGTGGCCTGCAGGAAAGCACAGATGGCTGGAACCAAGCTCAGCAAAGGCCCAGCCCCATGCAGCCACTTTTCTGAAAGGCCGCAATCGCCTCGCACCAAGGCCAGTCAAACTTGTCAGGGAGATGAGCGGGAAGCAGCTGGAGGAGCTGAGATTAATGAGGAAGCACAAAATGAAAAAGAGCAACAACTGGAAACCCTTGTGGTGACATCAGGAACAGAGCCAGAGAAGACAACCTTGTTATCACATCTGCTCCGTGATTATAATTAAACGGTAATGCGCCTCTCTTGTTGGGTTACCAGGGTGGAATTCCAAGTGAGGGAGCCTCTCACCACTCACCCCGGCCCCCAGCCACTGCCCTTCTCGTTGAAGCTGAAGAATCATTCCAGGGCGCTAATAGGCTGGGTGTCTGGAGCAAGTGTTAATTTTGGATTACATCTGAGTGGAAATAAGATGAAGGTCTGGGGAATGCTTTGCCTTCACTCAGATGTTTTATTTCCATTTACTAGCATTGCAGGATACCCAGGGAGATGTTTTTATGCCAATTTAGAAGATTTCATAAACTGCCAAACTTTTAGCTATTGATCCGAGCTCTTGAGCTTTGGAAGTGCACATGCTCTGTGGAGGAAGAGTGTAGGTGTTGGAAAGCCCGCCTGAGAAGAGCTGCCCACTCTCAGGTAGGCACATCTCCCTGCTCATGCCAAAATTCTCTCTGCCCGACCCGGAGGCCCATCAGAGGCACTCAGGACCATTAGCTCTAACTGGCTCTGTGCTGAGTAAATACTCTTGTGTCCTACTAGAAACTAGGGCAGCTGCCTGAACTTTTTTTTTTAATTTATTTCTTCCTTCCTTCCTTCCTCTCTTTCAAAATCAACAAAGCATAGTTCTTAACCCCAAATGGCTCAAATGTGCCTCTTAATAAGTATACTGGTTTCTGTACTCTGCTAGTAGAAGTTAGCATTAATTTGGCTGCACTCTCAGTTCTTTTTCATTTGGTTTTGAATATCTCCAAATTTTATTTGATTTTGGACAGAGTAATTTGCAGGGAGGATGCCAATAATCAGATTTTCACCATTAGAAGGTAGGCTATCTATACCTGCAGGAAAAGGCCACTGTCTGTCATCTTTGGAATCTGTGAGCTAAATAGCTGTTGTTTGTGAAGCCTCCCAAAGGAGATTTTGAAAAACAAAGCACTTCACTCAATGAGAGCAGGGAGGTTATGGAGTGATGCTGAGCTCATGCATTATTCAGCTCAGCTTCCACCAGTGAGTATCTGGTTATCACAATGCCCCAGTACCTGGGCATTACATGCTATATCCTCGGGGCAAGAAACAGATATAACTGAGCCTAAAAGTGATTTTATTAAGAAATAATATTTGTGTTTTCCTTTACATGTAGGGTTAATAGCTTAGTGAATTAGAGAATAGAAAATCTATTGAAGAAGTTTCCCTTTTGATGAAAAATTATCTTGACACCTTGGTGAGATTTATTTATTGCCACATAACAATGACACATAAAGTGCCTTACCTGTTCAGTTTTTAGCTAGAACTTAGACCTGCTGTACTAGAAAAGGTGTGCTAAAATTAAGACCACCTAGACAAGAGTTAGGAACATACTGAGTACTCAAAGAATGCTGATTGTATTGAAATTTGGGTGGACCCAATGTAGGTTCTTTGATTGTCTCTATCCTTCTTCCTCTACTTTTATACCAATGTCCTCTTCAGAAATGACTGGAGGCAGTTGGGGGCAGTGGTTCATGCCTGTAATCCCAACACTTTGGGAGGCCAAGGTAGGTGGAAAGGAGTTCAAGACCAGCCTGGCCAACATGGTGAAACCCTGTCTCTACTAAAAATACAAAAATTAGCTGGGCATGGTGGTACATGCCTGCCATCCCAGCTACTAGGGAGGCTGAGGCAGGAGAATCACTTGAGCCCGGAAGGCAGAGGTTGTAGTGAGCTGAGATTGTGCCACTGCACGCCATTCTAGGAGACAGAGCAAGACTCCATCTCAAAATAAAGCAAAACAACGGCAAAATAAAGAAATGACTGTGGGCAAAATTACTCTTATGATAAGTGAAATAAACAATTAGATCACTGGCAGAGACCATTCTAGATGCTCACCAATCCACCTTCCTCTTTCTGGACACACTGTTAAGCTATATTTCCCAGGCCTTGTGTCTCAGTGAAGCAGAGGTGTGTAAGGAAAACTGATGGGTCACTTCCAACTGAGGTAGCTGAGACCGAGTGGTCCTTCTCTCCTCCTTCGATGAAGAGCTTAGAGATCACAGGTTGAAGATAGCAGTGAGGAAAGATGGTAGAATCCTGAGTTCCTCACTGACCACATAGATCAGAGTCCTGTACCATATGTCCCTATGCCAATCAAGAGTAAGAAATAAACTTTTAACATTAAGCCACTGAATACCAGGAGATTTTGTTACAACCACTAGCATTGATGACCCTGTATGGAGTAATTCATTGAAATGGAGTGCTGTTATAACAAAACCAAAAACATGCATATTGGCTTAGCAGTCAGATAGCAGATAATAGTGAAGCTGCTACCAGAGGCTGGAAAGGTGGCAATTTATGTTATGCAGCATCAACAGATGCAATAAACTGGAAGGAAGATCTTATTATACCTTCTGAGCCTGTGGCTCTAAGGGAAATGGTTAGAAAGAGAGTAGGGTATTGGAATGTGTTTGCAGTTATTGCTAAATTTGACTAAGTATTATAATAAATGGATGAGTTCAAGAGAAAACTGACCAGCTTATGAAAATAAAGAAAAGGTAATAGAGTCCAGCAGTATGGCATTTTGAAATGTTACAAAAATTAACATCTTCTATGCCCTAAGGGGCAGGATTAAAAAAATAATATTAACTAAGTCTTTGAACAATTGAGTCTCACTAAAATTCAGCTTTGTGGGGAAAAAAAATGAGATTAAAAAGAAAAAAGAAAAAAATCCTGCAATATGCAACAACATGGATGAACCTGGAGGACATTATGCTAAGCTAAATAAGTCAGTCATCAAACAATAAATACTGCATGGTTCCACTTATGGGAAGAATTTAAAATAGGCCCACTCACAGAAGCAAAGAATAGATTTGTGGTTATCAGGAACTGAGTGGGGAGAGGAAATGAGATTGCTAATCAAAGAGTATAAAATTTCAGTTATGCAAGATAAATAAGTTATAGAGATCTGCAGTATGACATTGAACCTATAGGTAATAGTATTTCATGCTTAAAATTTTTAAGAGGGTAGATCTCATATGTTCTTACCACAGTAAAATTTAAAATAAATAAATAAATAGATAGATCAACAAAAATAATCAAATAGCTTCAAGTGGCTGCCATTAAACCAAAAGTGAGAGACATGACTAGAAAGAAAAAATAAAAATAAAAGCATATTTGGGCTATATCTAGGAAAGAACCTTGGGCACCGCAATTACTGGCCTGTGGAACAACTGACTTTAGGCAAATAGATCAGAAACCTACTAGGTTTTCAAGGAAATTGTGTTGCTACAGAAACTACAAACCAGTCAATCCCATGACTATTAAAGATTTAAAGCAGTCTTTATGACCCCAACCTTATAAATGGGCTCTGAAAGTTCCACGGCCCTAAGAAGGACGTATTTCCCTATGTCTACCTCAAATGTGGCAGGGAGAATAATGAACAGGAAGAGGCCCTCTTTCCAGGGGATGGTGTCCAGGAGCAATGAAGATAAATGAATAAAGAAAATACTCTCAGAGGGCAGGACCATAGAGTCTCATCAGGGGACTTCCCTACTGCCAAAGCAGACAGTTCCAAACACTAGGCCCAGAGAATTTTAGTTCACTGTGGGCCAGTGACATCTGTGTGTTTTCTATTTCATTCTTTCTCCAAGCAGGAGTTTTAATTAACATGATTCTGTCCTTATTCCATCACGTATTGATCTGATGTAGGTGGCATGCAGATCCTGTTTCTTTTCATGCACAGCCAAAGAAAACCCTATCAATACTGAGTGGGCTTAACTAGGTAACCAGTTCTGGTTGCAATAATTGTATGGGACTTGGAATTATCTTCCTGAAGAAAAGTATTATAAAAACAAGGGCACATGACCAAGCAGACCCTATAACTAACTGCACCCTGAAATTGGCAAAAACTCCCAGAGACAGAGGCAGCAGGAGTGGTATATAGTGGGTCCCCTGTGGTCTCTTCATTCTAGGACAATGCACAGAGATTTAGCAGGACCATAAATCAGACACTGGGAAACACCAGATTCTTTTGAGCATGAATAGAAGACAGCAAACAATTGCAGTATGATACGGCAGACACTTGGACACAGCCCTTTCCTGCCAGCTTGACATTCATGATTGAAAAACATTGGCTCCTTTCTTGGGGTGATTGGGGTCCTGGGTTCCTAGCCTTGGAGTTTAACAAGATTAATTGCCCTAAGTCTTCAGAGATTTTTGAGAGGCCAACTGTTTTTGTGGGGTAAGACAATGTTGTGGGTTGAATTGTATCCCCCAAAATATATGTTCAAGTTTGTAAGAGGGTAGATCTAGTATCTGTAAATATAACCTTATTTGGTAATAGTGTTTGCAGATGCAATCAAACTATGATAAGGTCATAGTGGATTAGTGTGGACCCTAATACAATGACTGATATTCTTATAAGAAGAAGAAAATCTTGACACAGAGACAGGGGAGAAGGCCAAATATAGATGAAAGCAGAGTTTACAGTGATGCTTTTGTAAGCTAAGTAATGCCAAGGGTTGTCAGCAACCATCAGAAGCTAAAAGAGGCTAGCATCAATCCCACTGAACAACAGCATAGTTGTCCATGAGCTATTCTTAAAGAAATTCATTGCATTATTGTTTTTAACAGTGAAAGAAATTGCAAACATCTTAAATGGTCATCAGTGGTGAGTAGGTTAATTTGTGATGCACCCACATTTAGTTTCTTATTTCAACAATTGAACGCCTACTATGTGTCAATAATTGTGCTAGTCATGTGGAATGCCAGAAACACATGATCCCTGCCCATATGGAATTTCAATTCTACTGAAACAAGAAGAAAACAATTATCAGATAAATAAATAAATGTCAAATATGATCAATTTTATGAAGAAAATGAGAGAATAATCACAGTGTGGTTTGATATATATAGATCAGGTGGTAAAGACACCTCTCAGAGGCAATGGATAATACATAAGCAGAGAAAGGAACTAGTAATGAATTAAGAATCAGAAGATAACCTGTGGAAAGCCAAGAGGAAAGCAAGAACTTCTCAGACTTTGGGAAACTGCAGTGCCCGAGTGGCTTAGGCAGTGAGAAAGTGGGAGTATGACAAGAGCTGAAGTCTGAAAGACAGGCAGGAGTGGGTCACCCATGAGCGGGGAGCCTTTAATAAGGATTTTGGATTTTACCCTAGGTGCAATGGGGAGCTCCACACAGGTCTTCCACAAGGAAATGACATAATTCATTTTAAATTTTAAAAAAGGATTCTGACCACTGGTAGGGAACACATTGGAGAGGACCAAGGTATAAGTAAGAGAGTGGTTAGGAGGTTACCATAGAAGCTCAGGTGAAAGTTGCGGGTTACCCAACCTTGGATGAGGCACCAGAGAAGGAGAGAAGCAAACAGGTCTGAGATGCATTTTGAAGTCAGAATCAGTACACATCACACTCGATTCTCTTACTTGCTTACGATTCTACGTTCACTGTTGGAGGTAACTTTTAGAGATGCAAGAACCGTGTTAGTGGGACTCAACAGGCATCCGTGATGGGTGGTGCGAAAGCTACTCTAATGAGCAATCAGAATTAAACCTACCAAGTGACTGATATTTTTTTTTATTGCCTGTTATGTTTCAGAGATGTTCATTATGTTAGTTCTAACTAATGCACAGACCCAAAGATAAGTATTAACATTCCCATATTGAAGATGAGAAAACTGAGACTTAATGAGTCTAATTTTTTCAAAGTCACACAGATAGTATGTAGTGAAGCTAAGATTCAGTCCAGGCTCACCTAACCCCACATGTTTTTATATTATAGTATCACCCTTTTTACAAAGAGTTTTCATTCTGATCAAAACTAGAAGGGCACAAATCAATCTAAGCAAGAAAGTTTACCAAGAGTGATGTATATCAACAAGTGGCAAAACAATGAGAGGAACATTATTAACCTAAGTATAAAAATGCACCTTTTAAAATATGTTATGAAAGTTTCTTTCCTTTTTATGATAAATGTGATTATACATATAAAATATTCTATATATGTTCGCTATTATTCCAATGTTAACAATAATGAGATTAGAGAACGCTATCAACATTAACTATTCAGACTGGTTAGCAATTAACAAAATACGTCTCTTTCTTTTTTTCTCACTCCACTCAAAACACATAGCACATCATAAAAAAATTAAAAAAAAAGACAAGTAACTGTCTGGGCTGTCTGCTAGGGCAGGTCCAGATTCATTAGCAGATGCACGTATACCCAGTAGCCTCTCACCCTGAAGTAATGAGCCATGTATCATCTAGATGTGAATATAAACACATCTGTGACTGTTCAACCCGGGAACTACCCAGTGCAGTTCTAAACCCATTTCTTACCTATGCTTTCCTTCTCCTAGTAGACAGGAATATAGCAGTAGCAGCTATAGCAGCTGGGCACCAGATTTAAAATCTAGGATTCCTCAAATTTTGCAGATTTTCTTTTCTTCTCCAGGGTTCTGAGAGCTACAGACCACCTCCTGAGTGTTCAGACCTAACGTGTTTGAAATGTAGACATGGTTTGGCAAAGCAGAATCAGCCTGAGATTCAGAGAACTGATGCCAGATAATATTTTTGAGTGTTCACAAGATACTATGCACTCTTCTAAATGTTTTAGTTGAGTTGTTTTATTTAATTATCACAATGACTCAATGCAGTGAGTGCTGTTAGTAACTTTATTTTACAAAGAAAGAAATTGAAGGTTAGACAGGCAGGCCACTTTTCTAAGCTTCACAGCTAATGTCAGGTGCTACTCACCATGATCTCCAGTGTACCATGTAACTCAGTAGTTCTCCTTATCTTGGCTCTAGAAGCTCCATGTATTCTATCTCCTGCTTCTCTCCCCCTCCTCTCATGACTACACCTTTCCTTCCCCAGTGCCTAGGAGTTTCTACACCTCTAGAAAGCTAAAATTAGGTCTATAAAGTTTTATTAAGTACCACCTGTAGATTGCTTTATGGAAGTAGGCTTTATTAGCTCTCCCTTTGCTAAATTATTATAGATTTCTTAAAAGGACAGCAATAGCATCCACGGCCCACTATGTTAATAATAAATGCATAGTATTTGTATCAATCAACCAGTTTTTACCATAACCCATGGCAAACACTACTCATAGACACAGGAGAAATAAACCAGGAAAATTAAGGAATGGGTCACATATAAAAACACAAAGTAAATAACAACGGAAAGAAATACGCAATCAAGTACATTTTTAGGAGAATATTTTGAGAGATTAGCATTTTATGCAAATTTTTTTGGAAACAGTTTGTAATAAATCAGCATCGTATTAATAATATTATAAATTCAACAGGATGGGGCTTAAGAGTGGAGAAGGAAAGGCTGTAAAGAATATTCAGTCAGTCAGGGAAGACTTCCAGATCTTCTTCGAGTCACACTGTAAACACAGTAGATTTTTCTTTCCAAATGTACAGCAGTCTTCACTCTGTATGGTGTTGGAGGAGATAATTGGACACCGTTTCAAGCTTTCCTAAAATTTATTATTTATTTTAATCCCAGGTGCCTTTGAAGAACATACAGGTAAAGAAAAAGGATTTTACGTACAGTTTCTCACAAAACACCTTTGATGATTCCTTCCAAATGTAAGACACTTTGTGAAACATCTTTCAAACTCAAACCTGTCCCAGTTTCCCAAATTACTCAGAAAGGATTCTTTTGTTGGTTCTTTCTTGATCATGTACATTAAACATAAAAAGATAAAGCATGCTCTCAAGCATTGCATGGTGGATAAATGTATTTCTAAGGTGCTTCAGTTACATTATTTTAACACCTGTGTAATTAAACCAAAGTGCGATTCTCCATTAACAGGTTTTCCTTTAGTCTCTTGGATGTAATATCTTCATGGACAGGAAAGTGTTTCCCCTCTTTGGGTAGCTATATTTATGCCCATTAATCCAGGAGAACTGCTGTGTGGTCTTTAATGAAGAAGTCCATCCACAAGGTGGTGACGCTGAGAGGAAATGTCGAGGTTGCCCATCAACCCCTGTTGAGCACTGCAAAGTAATAACGCTTTCTGGGGAGAGACTGACAGCAAATAGCAAAGGTGCGAAATGAGAGATGAGATTTTCTTTGGAGCTTGTCCAGATTTTGAAACTCTTCTAACCTGCCTCTCCCCACTACTAGTTTTTCCCCATCTGTACACACTGGCCTGGCCAGCCGTCAATGTTATTCCCCAAGAGCATGCCTGATGATTAAACATCTATGGCGTATGGAGCCTCCAGAGATTCTGCCACATTTGTCTGAAATTTCCTTTCAGCCATGGCAGAAAATTAAAGTCTAAAGTTTGATACTAACCAAATGATCCGCCATGATTATAGGAAGTATAATATTACATTTTGATAAGCCTGCAACCACTCCTTCTAAAACCTGTGTTTTTCATTAGAAAATTACTGCATTCAAGATAAATTTCTTCACTAATTGATAGCTTTGAGGCAACTGAAAAAAATAGAGATATGACTTCTGAGAAATGGTAGAGCATGCAGTCCAGAGAGTTATTGTCCCCAGTATTATCAATAACTAGAGTAGTTATTAGGCAAAGGAGGGATTTGATTGCAAAGGTCTTGCACACACCTGTAATGTATTTTCTTGTTTTGCTGAAGGAGAAGCAGTGTTCAACTTTTTTGTCCCTTGAGATGAATAATGCTGTGTGAATTCTGGAATGGAAAAAAAGAATCAGAATATTATCAATTCCATGCCAGATCATTTTCAGGATTGAGGCTTGTAGCCTTCACTCTGTGAATAAGCTCTGGGAAACGGCTTACTACAAATTTTCCCAAAGAATTCTGCATAGAATGCTAATCTTTCAAAACACTTAGTTAAAAAATAAAAGTCTAAGGGAAAATATCCTTGAGATATGAGGGGATTTGCACAGAATTTTTGTATGCTAAATACAGAAAATTGGGAAGTTTAATGTGTTTAAGCTGCCTTCTGAAACTTATTTGACCCTCAGGAGGAAAAAATATATATATTATATAATATTTATATTTATAAAAATGTATTATATATTATAAATATATATAATATTTATATAAATAAATATAATACAATATATATGCATATACATTATATAATATAAATATTATATGTAATATATAACTATATAATATATATAACTATAATATAAATATAATTGTTATATATTATATATGTGTTTATATATTATATGTGTATTATATATTATATGACATAAATGTATGTATACAAATACATATTATATAAATTATTGACTAAGTAATACTTTTATAAAATCTTGCCTCAGAATCTATTAGACTTGGTACTAGAATTTGTTTTCTGATAAAACTAAATATTTGTGAAAGGTAAAACCATCTGCATTCAATTATTAACACCACCATGGCAACTCTACCTTCAGGTTCTCTCCAACACGACTGCCAAGTCAATGAGAGGTGGGAAGAAGGGTGTGGGGGAAGGTATGCAGTCAACCTTCTGAATTCCAGACAGAAGGGATTAGAGCCGGGCCTGGCTGGGCTACAGAGCAGGAGTCAAAAATGTATTCCCTTCTCTGTCCTACTCTTCAGGTCCCACGAAGAAGTGTGTCTGGAAAAAGAAGAGTCAGAACCACAAAGTGTTCTCCATCGGCCTTTCTGCCTCCTTTCATCTGACACTGCTATCTTCTTGCCCCACTTTATTTATTCAGAAAGTAAATATTAAACACCTGCTATATTCTAGATGATGTGTGTCACTTAGAATACAAAAGCAAATTAAGACAAGATCTCTTCTGTTCAGTCAAGAGAGAAAAATTATTAAAATTCATAACTAAACCCTAGTCCATGGTTTCCAGGGTCCTCTCAACTTCCAGGAAATAAAATATCTTTTCAGCAATGTTAATAAACAACATTTCTTGCCTCTGCTTCTGTTTCTGGCCCTACTAGCCATTATATTTCAGAAACTCTATTTTTTTTTCTTTTTTAAATTATTTATTCCTATAAAAACGGCATTTGGAAATGGTTTCTTTTGAGATGTGAGCATAAACCCACTGAATTAGGAGCTCACATTAAAAGGATACTAAGCATCATCTTCATAATTTCAGAAAATCTAAAGGTGCCTTAGTGAATTGGTCAAGATGCTGGATTTGTTTATTAACTCATTGGTGCATTTATTTATTAAAAAGAATTATGTGCATAATTAAAAAGATTATGTAAGTCTATTTGTTAAGAAGAATTATGTGCATAATTTAAAAGATTATGTAAGTCTATTTATTAGACTTACGTAAGTCCTACTTTGTGTAAGCATGGGTTCTCTGTGGTCTCATAAAAATGACTTCACTATTACCCCTTAAAAGAAGAGGCTTACAGCTGGGCACAATGGCTCACACCTGTAATCCCAGCACTTTGGGAGGCCAAGGCAAGTGGATCACTTGAGGTCAGGAGTTCGAGACCCACCTGGCCAACATGGTGAAACCCCATCTCTACTAAAAATACAAAAAAATAGCCAGGTGTGGAATCTCATGCCTATAATCCTAGCTACTCGGGAGGCTGAGACAGGAGAATCACTTGAACCTGGGAGGCGGAGGTTGTAGTGAGCCTTGATAGTGCCACTGTACTCCCACCTGGGAGACAGAGCAAGACTCCTTCTCCAAAAAAAGAAGAAGAAGAAGAGGCTTACAGTGGAAAATCAGGCAGCTGGGCCATGTTTGCTTAGTGATTAACCAGCACTCTTTCCATGAAACCAAGTTTTCTTAATCTTAATAGTCAGCTCAAGTTCATCTGCATTACTAACATAATAACTCTCAAACCATTTAGAAACTTAAAGTAGACAGAATCCCCTAATAAGTAAATGTGCAGGAGAAGGAGTACAAGAAAAATAAATAGACAAAGCTCCATAGATCATGTGAATTTGGAGTTCACCTTTAGTAAAATTTAGTAGACAGATTATTATTGTTCCAAATAACTTTTCCCTGAAACATGCTGTGCAGGAATCATGAGTGGCCTCAAGTATAACTTAGAATTCATAAAATTAAATTTTGGTTTGAGATATAAAAAATAAACACAGATAAAGAAACAAAGAAACAAACAATTCCTCTAGTTCAGCACTCAATGTGCAGACCCAGAGTTAAGCTAAGCAGAACCAAAGAAATTTTTTTTTCTTTTGTTTTTTATTTTTTATTTTTTATTTTTTTATTACATTTTAGGTTTGGGGGTACATGTGAAGACCATACAATATTGTTGCATAGGTACACATGAGCATGCTTTTTAAAGACGACTCTGACCAGCTCTTAACAGGAGACAGTCGTAGATTTGTTGTGCTTTGATATAAAGATAAATAAGAATGAGAACATCTAAACAATGTGAAAATGAAATGCTTTCATCAAGAACTTTTTTTTTAAATCAAGACACAGTTCTGTGGGAAATAGTGTTACTAGATTTGCAGGCATTTGCACGCCTTCTGGGTGGCGTTTTGTGTTTTGTTCCCTCCTCCCACCCATTCCTTCTGATGAGATGGAAGGAACTGGCCGCTGTCCAGCTGGAAGCGTTCTGAGTGAACTCAGAGCTGGATTTATGGAGTTTCTGTTTCAGCAGCGGTGGATGGGCTGTTCCGCTTTTGTAAATGTGACTGTTGGAAGCCTAGCAGGTGCCTTCGAGTTACAGTGTTTGCATCTCTTCTTCCAGGGAGATGACAGTCTGTCTGCAGTCACCTTTGACTCTGACTTGGAGACGGTGAGTGCTGCTGGGTGCTAGTTGCGTGCCTACGGGGGCTAGTTGCGCTGCCCTTACTGATGTCATTTGGATGCGTGAAATAGGCCGCTCTCCACAATACTGTGTGAAGAGCTGGAATGCAAATTCTGAATGCTACTTGGTGTTTGAAAAGTCTCCGTCCCTTAGATTTAAATACCTGTGGTGATAACTTTAAAACCTTTATCCAGAAATGAACCCTGAGCAGAGTTCACGTGAGGCTGATTGCTGGTCCCTGGCCTGCAGCTGGTTTTGCCCGATACCACCCACCCCCATCCTGACACTTGAGTGGAGGAGGGGAGCTCCTGCCGATTCCATCAGAAGGACCTGATGGGAGAAAGCAGACCAGGGCAGCTGCGATCCCAAGCTGAGCCTTGGCCCGGCCTCCCAGCCCAGAAGGGAGAGGGGCTGGAGCACTGTCCGATGGCCGAGTGGCACACTGTGGCCCCGGACCTGGGCTTTGGGTTTGTTTGGCAAACTGTGCTGGGTAGAAAGAAAGCGTGCCAATTGCTCTTATCATGTGTGAGCAAAAGCAGCTTTTCTTACTGCAGCCACATCACAGCCGGCAGCACGAACCCAGTGCTGGCAGATCTCGGTTCCACGTTTGCCCTGTGGACTCGAGGGGGAGCCTCACAGGTCCACTGTCTTCCTCCAGGGACCTCTGTCTGCAAAGTTAAGGATTTTCCCTCCATGTCACGGAGGGCAGGGGATGCTCCCCAGAGGAGGAAGGATCCAAACCAAGCCCCTGGGGAAAATTCTCTTATGCAGAACCTGGGGCTCGCTGTTTCTCTGGAGGGGAAGTGAGGGGACCTGGCCGCAATGTCTTTACCTGCTGGGTCTAGCGTGGGGTAATGAGAAAGTTAAAGTTGGAAGCGTTGCAGCATCTTCCCCAGGCCACTGCACGACAGGCTGAGTGTCCCTGATCCAAAATCCAAAATGCTCCAAAAATGGAAACTTTTTGAGCACCCTCATGAGGCCACAAGTGGAAAATTCCATGCTTAAGTACTTAACACAAGCTTTGTTTCATGCACGAAGTTATTAAAAACACAATATAAAATTCCTTTTAGGCTATGTGTCTAAGGGAGATATGAAACATAAATGAATTTTTTGTTTAGACTTGGGTCCCATCCCCAAGATACCTCATTATATGGATGCAAATATTCCAAAATCCGAAACATTCTTGGTCCCAAGGATTTCAGATATGGGACACTCATCCCATAAGAAGCAGTGGAACCAGATCTGGACCCCGTTCTGTGTTTGGCATCATGGTTGTCACAGGAGACCACCTTCCAGACAAGGCCTCCCTTTGCTGGGCCTTTTCCTTAGTGGGCTTTGCAGTTGACTTATCTGCAGGAATTTCATCTCACCCCATCCACCCAAGTGGACAGAGGTGTGCCCTGGGGCTCCCGAGCTGGCTGAGTGCATGGTGTGGGTGGGGGCAGATACGCCATTTGTGTGGGATCCTCAGTCTGAAGGTCAGGAGCCCAGGCCCGATTGTTTTCTGTGACTGGAACTTGTGCTCTGAGAGTCCAGTCCCAAGCACTGCTGCGAGTACATTTTTCTGGGGTCTGCATTGGGCTCTGTGTGTCCTCCTGTGCCTTGACTCTCCTTACATCCCCGTGAGCTCATGTCTTCTTGCTGCTCTTACACGCCCCCTGACCCTTTCTGAACACGGCAGGGTCTTGTGACTGGGGCCCTGGTGGGAGCTCAGCAAGCTCAGCAAGCCTTATACCATTTCTTCTTTCTTTCAGAGAGCAAAAAGGAAAGCTTTCCACAAACCTCTACCCACATCGCCAAGTAAGTATGACCGGGCCTGCCTTCCCTCTCACGCCCACACTCCCTGGTGTCCTGGGGAGAATGAAGGGTGTTTGTTTGACACATTTAGGTAGCTGAGACCTGACACCTCAGCCAGTTGGCCCCATTCACGCTGGGGTCTCCCCTCACTGGGGTCTCCAGGAACACATGCTCCTGGAGTCCCTGCCAGTGCCAGAGTGACGAGCCCTTCCTCCCGCCGCCATCCCCAGTCTCCCCCTCCACAGTGCCTCTAGGCCTTTTGTTTTCTTTTTCTTGCTTTCTCAAAGTGCTTACCTCTTCTGAATGCTGCCAGAGTGCAAGAATTTTTGACCTGGGATTTGTTCCTGAGAGTCAAAGCTACTGAGAAGGTGTAGTTGGTCCAGGATGAGTGGAAAGTTCACCTTTTTTTCCCCCTTTGGATCACCCTGGGCTCATTTTGCTACCAGGGTTCTGTTCTTCCTCACCTCCATGGGAGGAGGGCAGCTTTGGTCACCCTGCCCGTCTGGGAGGATGCCACAGAGATGGGGTTAATCCAGGTGGCCCCAAGGCCCCTTGGTCTCTAAGGCCGCTCTCCTGCACAGCAGTCCATGTGCCAGCCTTATGTGTATGAACATGTTCATGACCCTGTAAATCGTAGGCCAGTGTCCTGGGCTACCCCAAAGCCTGTGGCCTTCCCTGGCCATGTCACCTCTAGCTGTGTGTCTATTTTATATATACTTAAGTATTTCAAACATTGAGTCATGTATATGATGCACTCAGAGAATATAAACAAACTTTCCTACTGGCCCAAGGAAAACATAATCAGAAAGGTAAATTCCTGTAAAGAAAAGAATGCATGTTATATGTTACAAATCAATATCAATACTAGAAGGACATCATCTAGCAGTTTGAATTTTTGATGTCCTTTCTCTCCTTCCATGGAGAACATTGAGAATTGATATAAAGTAAAAGGCCAGGATCAGGGGTGCCTCCTGATTCACACTTGGGACCTGTTTTTCTATCTGGGTTTCTGGTGCCATGAGTGTGGGAACCATGTCTGTCTTGCTCATGTAGCAAGTGTTTTTCTGGAATGCCTGGTCAATCTGCTTGTAGGTTCGAAGCTTCCACCACGTTCCGAGGCTTTCATCCTCCTGGTCACTCTGTGAGGAGGGTGAGACAGGCGATGATGTTTTCATTCTTTCCGAGTTTGTCGTTTTCCGGGCAGTATCAAACACTGGCACCTCTCCACCACCCTGTCTCTGTCGTCACTTCTTCCCTCCCAGGTCTCACTCTGTTACCCAGGCTGGAGTGCAGTGGCATGATCATAGCTCACTGTAGCCTCGACCTCCTTGGCTCAAGCAATCCTCCCACCTCAGCCCCCTCGAGTGGTGGGGCCCACAGGCATGAGCCACCACACCCAGCTAAATTTTAGATTTTTTGTAGAGACAGGGTCTTGTCGTGTTGCCCAGGCTGGTCTTGAATTCCTGGCCTCAAGCAATTCTCCTGCCTTAACCTCCCAAGGTATTGGTATTACAGGTGTGAGCCACCATGCCTGGCCCCATTTTACTGTATTTCTTTCTTTTTTTTTTTTTTTAAAGATGGGGTTTCACTATGATGGCCAGGTTGGTCTTGAACTCCTGACCTCAGGTGATCCACCCACCTCAGCCTCCCAAAGTGCTAGGATTACAGGTGTGAGCCACCACGCCCAGCCTATATTTCTTTATAATAAAAGTTAAAGGAGAAATGTCAGTATATATGTTAAGTAAGTATTTTTTTCTTTTTTTGAAATGGAATCTTGCTGTGTCTCCAGGCTGGAGTGCAGTGGCACGATCTCAGCTCACTGCAATCCCTGCCTCCAGTTCAGGGGATTCTCCTGCCTCAGCCTCCTAAGTAGCTGGGACTACAGGCATGCACCACCACGCCCAGCTCATTTTTTGTATTTTAGTAGAGACTGGGTTTCACCATGCTGGGCAGAATGGTCTTGAACTCCTGACCTCTTGATCCTCCTGCCTGGCCCTCCCAAAGTGCTGGGATTACAGGCATGAACCAACTTACCTGGCAAGTAAGTATTTTTTCATTTTTGCCAGAGTGTTTAACTAGAGTCACCCACCCTGTGGACGTTTTGTTTTCTCATTTCTTTCTGAAGCTCATGTGTTGAGCACGTGTTGCTATCCGGCATCTCTAAATCCACGTGTTGGCTTTTCTAGAGTCACCTTACCTCTCTAAGCCAAGAAAAGTGGCCTCCTGGAGGTCCCTCAGGACGACAGGGAGCATGCCTCTGAGTGGTCGAGTGTCCCTGACCCCGCAGAAGCTGTGGCCAGGAACTGCAAAACCAGGTATGTGGTTGTTGCACTCGAGGCCCTTCCTGCTTCAGAGAAGAGTTTGAGAAATGTCAGCGAGGAGTGGTTTGAGATGGAGTTTTTCATATTCCTTGAATTATATTGTCTTTAATGTTCTAAACAACATTGAATATACACATCGTAGTTTTACATCATGCATAAATGTGATTTTGCCAAGTGATGCCTTAGCCTCCTTTGGTCTTGTGTGACCTCTGCGTGGTAGTGGTGAGTAGGAGCTGGCTTCAATGGTCTTGCCAGAGCCAACTGTTATAATCTTAGGAGTTTCTGTGGGCTGGCCAATGTCATGCTGACAACCTGAAATTAAACATGGTAGAAACATTTATACTGTGGAAATGGGCAAATACTGTAGTCAGGACTTCGTTAATTTCTATTTGGGAGCTGGTTGTTAACCGTTTACCAACACACCACTGACAGCTGGTGTCTAACAGCGATGAAGCTTTCTTTAAGCCAGGGAAGTTGATTAGAAAGAAAACTTCCCACTGCGTGTGTTTGTACCTGTCATATTAAACCCATGCACATTCAAACCAGGAAGTCTGACCCCAGCCCTGAACTCACAACTCACCTGGGAGCATGCATGGACCAGCGCCCCCCGCGGCACTTCCGACTATCTGACAGACGCCTTAAGAGTGAAGAGGCCACATCTCAGGCGCTCTGCCAGCCACGGTGAGCATGCCAATGGTGGCCAGGCCGAGGCGAAGGCAGAGCAGAAAAGAAAGCACAGTCTCTGGCCTAGAGGCATCCCTCGTTAGAGCGGGATTTCTGTCTTCATGTGTGAGCTCCGTCAGTGGGAGGTTTTGAGAGGTCGAGGGAACAGTGACTCACGAAAGCCCATCTGCCCTGGAAGGTGGCTTTCCTCATGGGTGCAGGGACATCTTGCCAGGTGTTATTTGTGCCTCCCTCCCTAAACATAGGGGCTTACTTAAATTTATTCATTGAATAAATGATAGTAGGAACAAATAATAATGAATAAATAATGATAAAAAGTCCAAATTGCACTGAAGAGAGTCAGCTTGTTTATGTGTTTATGTTCCTGTCTAGTCTCTCTCTCTCTCTCTCTCTCTCTTTTTTTTTTTTTTTTTTTTTTTAGAGACAGGGTCTTGCTGTGTTGCCCAGGCTGGTCTCAAACTCCTGGACTCAAGTGATCCCCCAACTTTGGCCTCCCAAAGTCCAGGCGTAGGATTATAGGCATGAGCCACCATGCTCGGCTTCTCTGTTTATCCACATGTTTCCCACCTATCCTCTTTAAGGAAGAACAGCTTCCAGGGAGTATTGAAAACCTCCTCACTGTACCCCGTGAATGGATTACCTTCCTGCTTTTACTGGTTAGGAGTTATCTTTTAGGCTTACATTTAGATATTTAGTATACTAGGTATCATTAAAACCAAAATAAGCCTGACTTTAAGTTGGAATCGGTGTTGAGATACTATGTGCATTTTTTGTGTTTGGCATTTGTTTTACTATTTAAATCTGAATGTGTCCCTCTGATTTCTGTGAGTCCCTTCTTTCATCCTTTTACTGTCCTTTTTTTTTTTTTTTTTTTTTAAATAAAGACAGGGTTTCACCATGTTGGTCAGGCTGGTCTTGAACTCCCAACCTCAGGTGATCCACCCGCCTTGGCCTCCAAAGTGCTTGTATTACAGGCGTGAGCCACCACGCCCAGCCCCCTTTACTGTCCTTAAACTTGGTCTTCACATCTTTATTTATTTAGTTTTTGTTTTGTCTCTCTATAGAGAAAGAAAACCATTTTTGGTTTTCTTGCTTTTTGGGAAAGTATCATGATCAGGCTAAAAAGCATGGAATTATTTTTGTTCTTTTATTTTCTTGTTTTTTAAAAGGAAATGTTACTAACTTCCAGATTTTCCTTAAAGTATAACCAAGAATTCTTTCTACTTTTTAGATAGTCTTTTAAAAGATTTGTCTGTTTTTCTCTAGGTCATGTCCCTGGGACTCCTGTCTACAGAGAGAAAGAAGATATGTATGATGAGATTATTGAGTTGAAGAAGGTAGCGTTTTGGTTTGTTCTCTATTGATCTGAAACAGTGAAAGCCTCCTGTGACAATTGATTGGGACATCAGTGCCTGTGCTGGGAAGTGCCCACATGGGAAGTGTGGGAGCGTTAGAATCAAACCTGAGTCTGAGCCGTGGCGTAGTGCCCTAGGAGCTGGGTGTGCCTGGTTGAAGGCCATAGCACCAGCACGTAAAAGGCAGCAGAGCTCAAGTTCCACAAGTGCTCTGCTTCTCCAGCGTAATGAGGAAGACCGGATGAGGTCTAGATTCACGTCAGAGTCCCATTGCGTCCTGAGATTGGGTGCTGTGATAGGGTCACTGGAAGGTTATCAGTAATCTTCCATGCATGTCATGCTTTCATGTTATCAAGACAGCTCACATGCCCTATCTCAGTTGCCGTCTACAGAAGCTCCATGGGATAGGCAGGGCCACTTGTCACAACTATCATCTGCTGATGAACTTGTGACTCAGAGATGTTAGTGGTCTGTCCAAGGTTAATCAGTAACAGAACCAAGATTCAAGGTCACCTGCCTCCCAACACCAACACTCTGTATTATCCCATGGCCCCTCCCATTCATGAAAGCATGAACTGCATTGAGCTATACCATCATTGTCACTGCCACCAGCACCATTATCGTCACCCTGGCTTTCAATATCCGTAAATGTCTGTCCCCAGAGAAGTTATCTGCGTTCATTTCCTTCCATAATTTTGGTCTGTTTATAGACCTACTGTCTCTACCAGTTGATGTGTGTCTGAAGCACTGCGTTCAGTTGGGGCACCAGAGGGCAATAGGGCATGGGCAGCCTCACCCCAGAGCATAGGGTATCTGGAAGGGGGTCTGGAAGCCGTTTCCCCTGGGGATCCGGGAAGAAAATAGGGAACCTGGTATAGGCCATTGTACAAAAGACAGCGCCTTCTCTGTTGGCCAGAGAGAACACTCAGACTTGAGGCTATGTGAGGACACTCTAACCACAAGAGCTGTCTGGCAGCAGCAGTGCTCCCTGAGTAAGTGTGCGCCCTGGCCTTCAAGATGTTAAGCAAGGTGGCAGCTACGTGTCAGGAGTATTACAGAGGGGACCCTCATTCCGGGTGGAAGTCTGCACTGAATGAACTCAGGTGTGGATTGAGGGGATTATCTCATTTGGGTTTTCTCAGCCTCTTGAATCTGTAGATTTGTCTTTTGTCAAATCTGGGACATTTTCAGCCATTGAGTCTTGAGATGTTTTTTCAGCCTCACCCTCTTCAGTGCCGGTTGCTCAGGTCACTGGTCTCTATTCAGTGTTTCCCCCGTCTCCCCTTGTGAAGATTGGATAACTTCATGGTTCTGTCCTCAAGCTCACAGTTGCTTTCCGTTGGCCTCTGCATCCTGCAGTTGAGCCTGTTGCTGGGTGTAACCTGACTGTCCTTACTGTCTGTCTGTTTCTGAAATCTCTGTGCGGTTCCTTCTGTCTGGGTCTTCACCGTGACTCCCGCCCTGCCTCTTCGCCTGTTTCAAGCGTGTCTGTCATGGGTCACTGGCGCATCTTTGTGGCGGCTGCTGTAAGTCTGTACAGGATTCTAATGTCCAGCCATCTCAGTGTTGGTGCTGTGGCTTGTTTTTCCTCATTTAGGTTGAGCTATTTATTCTTGATTCTTAGAATCACAAGTGATTTCCCTTGAAACCAGGATGCTCTGAGTGTTTCATCACGAGACTCTAGCTCTTGCTCAATCCTGTGCTGTGGCAGGCCTCCTGCCACACTGCCCTGTGGGTGAGGGAGAGACCGCTGCATTACCACCCGCTGGGGTGGAAGTCCAGCTCCTACTCAGCCATCATTAACACCTGCACGGGGGTGGGGGGGAGCTCCTCATTCCTGCTGGGCAGGGTGGGAGTTCCAGCCCCTCAGCCTTTGCTGATGCCGCCCTAGCTGGGACGGAAGGGCCACCTTGCACAGCTCCCACTCAGCATTTGCTGATGCAGGAGTGGCCTTGTTGCTGCCAGGCAATGATGGTCCTAACTCTCCATGGTCTCCTCTGGAGCCCTGCCAGTGTAGGAGGGGAGGGGCCCGGGTGCAGCCTGGCAAGGGTGAGCCTGTGCTGCGGGGAGGCCTGTGGCGTTTTCTGTGGGCAGCCCGGGGGAGAGTGGTTCCTGGCTCAGTTTCTGTGTTGGTGTGTTCTTTTCCCTGTCCTCTGGATGGAGAGAAGAGGTTTTGCTGGGGCTTTTATTGTCTGTGCCCATTGGGTTTTTTAGGCTGTTGGCTTCTCCAGCATCCAGCCCAGACGAGGCAGACAGAAAACTGAAGGAGCTCCTTGCCATGTTGATCGTTGGCCCCCAGCTCCCGGCCCGTCTGCCTCCTTCTCCACCTTTCCGGTCTTACTGTTGAATGACACACGGAGTGCAGCGTGTTTAGTGGCACTGACAGGAAGACTTGGGAGGAGTGAATCTACTTCATGCTCCTGGAAGCGTCAGTCCCGTTACTAGAGCTCCAGCCTTCCTCAATGGCTGGGCCTTCGCTAATTTACTCCACGAGTACTCGTTGAGTGCTAGCTGCCATTATGCCTCCTGAATCTATGGGTTTGTCTGCAGCGATCCTGGAGTCTTACCAGCTGTGGACGTGGCTGAAGTGCTCAGCCACCCATGGGGTGTGCAGTCAGATTGTCTTTTGCTCAGAAGTCCAGTCTTTGGAGCGCCACAGTCTTTTGCAAGGAGAAGGGCATTTGTGAGGATGGCTGGTGGTTAGATGCAGGCTGAGGCTGGGCAGTGAGCTGTGTGTGGCATAGCACAGCCCAGCCTAGGCGCTGTTTCTTTTCTGGATTTTATCTACCACCAAGGTCCAAAATAGTAAGAAGAACATAATTTCAAAAAAGTACAGTGCTGGGATTACAGGCATGAGCCACCGCGCCTGGCCCCAACTGCAGTCTTTTTTTGTTCCCCTCAGGTCACCACAAATTGGTAAAGAATTTGTCCACAGATAAAGATTGAGAAGCACTGCCTTCCACCTGAGCCGTAGTTGAGGATAAGCATTTGAAGTGCATATTAGCCTTGGATGAGTTTTGTTGATTAAAATACGACCATAGTGGACTTTCTCATGTGGTCCTGGGAGAGAGCGTGTGGTGTGACCCGTCCAGCCCTGCTGTTGGTGCCATTTGTTTGCTGGTGCATTCTGTGGGATGGGGTTTCTCGGCACAGGTGCCGTTGGTATCTTGGATGGTAGAGTTCTTCTCTGAAGAGGGGTTTCCTGCCCATCCAGCCTCCCCCGTCCCCACCCACTAAATGCCAGGCGTGCCCTCCAGTACCCTCACGTGACATCCAGATCTGCCCCCACCCACCACACACAGCGCCCTGAGTGGGAGCCAGGCAGCTTTCCAAGTCCCCCAGCTCAGTGTTTCCCTGGGCCTGTGCAGGGTAGTGTTTGTGCGGCGTGTGTGCATGGTTGTGTGTGTGGTGGTGGTGTGTGCATGGCTCTGTGCATTGCTGTGTGCACGATAGCATGTGCATGGGTGTGTGCATAGTGGTGGCATGTGCATGGGTGTGTCGGCAGTGGCAGCATGTGTATGGTTGTGTGCATAGGTGTGTGCACAGTGGCAGCATGTGTATGGCTGTGTGCACAGTGGCATGTGCCTGGGTGTGTGCATAGTGGTGGTGTGTGTGTGGGTGTGTGCACGGTGGTGGCGTTTGCATGGTGTGTGCACGGTGGCAGCATGTGCATGGGTGTGTGCACAGTGGTGTGTGCATGGGTGTGCATAGTGGCGGCATGTGCATGGGTGTGTGCAGAGTGGCGGCATGTGCATGGGTGTATAGGCAGTGGTGGCGTGTATATGGTTGTGTGCACAGTGGTGTGTGCATGGCTGTATGTGTGGTGGCTGTGTGTGCATGGGTGTGTAGGCAGTGGCAGCGTGTGTATGGTTGTGTGCACAGTGGCATGTGCATGGGTGTGTGCACAGTGGCGTGTGCATGGCTGTGTGCATGGCAACGTGTGCGTGGCTGTGTGTGTGGCAGCGTGTGCATGGGGGGTGTGTGTCAGTGTATGCATGGCTGTGTGCGTGGTGGCATGTGTGCGATGTGTGCGCAGTGGCATGTGCATGGCTGTGCATGGCCTTCTTTTCTTCAGACATTGCACGTGCAGAAAAGTGACGTGGACCTGATGAGAACGAAGCTCCGGCGCCTGGAGGAGGAAAACAGCAGGAAGGACCGGCAGATAGAGCAGCTCCTGGATCCCAGCCGCGTAAGCTCCTGGCGCTTCATGGTGGGCTGTCGCCTCGGGGCATCTGCCAGCCAGTCCTGCTGGGGGCCACACCGAAGGCCGTCTTCATGTCTCAATCTGCTTACCACAGGGCACAGATTTTGTTCGGACTCTGGCAGAGAAAAGGCCCGATGCCAGTTGGGTGAGTATGGTCTCCACAGGACAAAGCCTTTCCCCAAATGCGCGTTACCAGGGACAGCCACAGTGGAGATGCCTTTCCCTGCAGCACCCATGGTGGAGAGTAGCAGGCAGGGAAGGAGGCTGCGGGCCCCCAAACCCTTCTCCACTGACACCTGGGAACACCACAGGGAGGGGGCCAGGAGGCTCACCGCAGAGGCCAAGAAAGACACTGTAGGAAAAACCCATCACAATGGGCGACTTCCCCCTTCACACCTCAGAAAATACACGAAGCTCAACAAGTGCTTCCAGCACCTTTCGAGGTCGAGGCAGGCAGATCATTTGAGGTCAGGAGTTCAAGAGCAGCCTGCCCAACATAGGAAAACCCCATCTCTACTAAAAATACAAAAAAAAAAAAAAAAAAAAAAAAAGCCTGGTGTGGCAGTGCACTCCTGTAGTCCCAGATACTTGGGAGGCTGAGGCAGGAGAATCGCTTGAACCTGGATGGCAGGGGTTTCAGTGAGCTAAGATCACACCACTGCACTCTAGCCTGGGCGACCAAAAAAAAAAAAAAACAAGTACTGCAGATGTAAAACAGGGAACCAAGGCAGCAATAAAGTCCTTCAGATAGATCCAGACCCCTCCGACACAACAATATGTAAAAAGTTGAATGAAATGAAAGGAGGGAAGATGGAGCCATTATGTGGGTAATAAACTGTAGTGCCTGGGAAAAATGTATCACAGTAAACTTCCTAGGAGTCAAGGAAGTACTTTTTTAAAGTGGGAAATGCTGGAAGAAAACTGGAAGGGATACAATTTTGAGATTATTTAACACAAAGTATAAAATAATAATGATGTGATTAATGGATTCAGTAATATAAAATTAAAAGTTACATAATAAAAACCCATGGGACTAAGCCACCAAATCACTGTAATGGGGGAAGGGAAGAATATTATGGATCAATACAACAAAGTTTTCTGTTTAGAATATAGAAAAATAATATAAATCTCTAAAGAAAAAAGCCATCTCCTCTGAACTGTGTCGCAGATACAGAATACAGAAAGATTGTACAATTATTGCATATTTAAATGATGGTTAAAGCCTGGTTCTGCACCTAGGATGGCACAAAGTAAATCCTTAATAAAGGCCTGTAAGTAATGGGTACTTTTCTAAAGAAAGGGCTTCAATTTTTGTTGTTCTTGTGCTGTGTGTGTGTCTGTGTTTTTTGTTTTTGTTGTTGTTGTTGTTTGTTTTTTGTTTTTTTCGAGACCAGGACTCACTCTGTTGGCCAGGCTCAAGTGTAATGGGAGAATTATGGCTCACTGCAGCATTCAGCTCAGGCGATCCCTGGCTCAGAGGATGCTCTCACCTCAGCCTCCTGAGTAGCTGGGACTACAGGCACATGCCACCACACCTAGCTAATTTTTTTTTAGTTTTGGTAGAGATGGGGCCTTGTGAAGTTGGCCAGGCTGATGTGGTCCTTCTGCCTCGGCCTCCCAAAGTGTTGGGATTACAGGCCTGAGCCATCATACCTGGCCAGTTTTTTAAAATTAAGGTTGATTTAAAGTAGGAAGTCTAGGTCCTAGGGTATATGCAGTATTCACTATAATATGGCAAATTGTCATCAGAGTGGCTGTGCCCTGTGATCTGCCATTTCTGCTTGTCATCACCTGCCTTGAAGAAACATTTGCAGATGTGCATGAGGAGGCCTGGCCAAGGATTTCGATTGGAGGATTGTTCATAATTACAAAAATGGGCTACAACTTAAGTATGTGTCAGTAGGCTACAGTGTTAGATTTTAAAGCATCCCACAGATACTGTGGGATGTTCCTGCTGTGGGAAATAGTGTGTATTCATAGGCGCCAGCAGGGACAGAGCACCAGGAGGGTGTGTTGAATGTTAATTTTTAAAAAAATAATAAATTTTTTAAAAAGATGCAGAGGGATGTGCATGGCAGAGCCCCGTTTCTGTGAGAACAGATGGCCCGACTCCCTGGGCACATACACACAGACAGGCACAGAATTGGGTGCTGAGGGGCATGCAAGCGGAAACAGGATTTGGTTGGCCAAAGTAGGGGTGGCCAGGTCAGAGTATCTTAGCTTCTACAAGGTCTTCAGTTTTTTTGTTTTTGGGTTTTTTGTTTTTGTTTTTTTTTTTTAGACAGTTTCATTCTTGTCACCCAGGCTGGAGTGCAGTGGTGTGATCTCAGCAAACTGCAACCTCTGCCTCCTGGGTTCAAGCAATTCTCCTGCCTCAGCCTCCCAAGTAGCTGGGATTACAGGTGCCCACCACCACACCCAGCTATTGTTTTTGTATTTTTAGTATAGACGGGGGTTTCACCATGTTGGCCAGGCTGGTCTCAAACTCCTGACCTCAGTTGATCCAACCACCTCGGCCTCCCAAAGTGCTGGGATTACAGGTGTGAGTTACCGCACCCGGCCCAACGTCTTCATTTTTTTTTTTAAAGAAAATGTATTAATATATGACTAAGGTAATTTATTTGTTTATTTGTTTATTTTGAGTCTCCCTCTGTTGCCCAGGCTAAAGTGTGGTGGCATGATCTTGGCTCACTACAACCTTCACCTCCCCGGTTCAAGCGATTCTCCTGCCTCAGCCTCCTGAGTAGCTAGGACTATAGGCACTTACCACTACACTAATTTTTGTATTTTTAGTAGAGACGGGGTTTTACCATGTAGGCCAGGCTGGTCTCCAACTCCTGACCTCAGGTGATCTGCCCGCTTCAGCCTCCCAACGTGCTGAGATTACAGGCATGAGTCACTGAATGTTATTTAAAACTTTAAAATTCAGTTTTGAAGTTGTCTATTCAAACCTGGTGTAGTGACTCACACCTATAATTCTAGTACTTTGGAGGCCAAGCCCAGCAGATTGCTTGAGCCAGGAGTAAAACAACAGCCAGGGCAACATAGTGAAACTCCATGTCTATTTAAAAGTTGTCTATTCAGAAGAAAAGGATGTTCTTTAAGGAATATAAGGATGTTACCTCCCTCAAGCCAGACTTTCACAGAGAAGGAGGAGGTGGGGAGGCCGCTGGAGCTGTTCTCCCTTACCCAGATGGTGGGGTGCGGCTCCTTGGACCCCCCACGGCCATGCTATCTTCCAGCCCCACTCACTGCCTGATGAAGACTGAACTGGGTGGCCCTAGGGGGTTTGGGCCAGCTGGTGATGGGGCTGCTTCCTTTATTTAACATGACAAAGGGCATACCCTGCTCTATCCCCCAAGCGTGTGGTGTGCTTGGGGAGGGCTGCCAGTCGGTCAGTGTGCCCACTATGGCTGCCACCTCCTGCTCCAGCGGGTGTCGCACCCCGCCTCTCACTCAGCGAGAGGACAGCACAGTGGGACCCTCCCTCTTCCCTGGGCCCGTAGTCTAGAAGAGAGGACAGCACTGGAGGGAGGAAGGACAGCGAGGTGTGCATGTGCTCTGGGAGGAGGGGACAGCAGCATCTCCCAAGGGAGAGCAGGGGCAGCTCGCCTGATGGGTGCATTCCCCGGGCAGGTCATTAACGGGCTGAAGCAGAGGATCCTGAAGCTGGAGCAGCAGTGCAAGGAGAAGGACAGCACCATCAGGTAGGCGCAGGGCCGCAGGCCGCGGTCTGGGATTGGGGCTGCACCCCCTCCCCTGCCTCCCGCCTCCCTGCTCTGCTCGCACACTTGGACTCCAGCCTTTGTTCCACCCCTACCCCTGTCCTGTGTCCCTACTCCCACCCCAAAGCCAAAGGTGAAGGTTAGCTGCCTCTTTTTCTTTTTTTTTTTATGATCTATGTTCCCTCCAAATATTTCCCTTTAACTTCTTGTTGTATTTAAGAAATGCTTTCTCCCCTGCTTGTTGTGTGGACCTCTGTATCTTTCCAGGATGAAGGTTTTACGCCTCAGTCCCGCGCTGTCCTTGTGCTGTTTTTGGTGGGCTACTTGCATTTCCTTACCTGCCTTTTGAGTGTGAAGGGGGAGTCTTCCTGGGCTGTGTTTTGGTTTCTTTTCTCTCTCTTTTTTTTTTTAAAAGACAAGGTTTCACCATATTGGTCAGGCTGGTCTCGAACTCCTGACCTCAGGTGATCCGCCTGCCTCAGCCTCCCAAAGTGCTGGGATTACAGGTGTGAGCCACCGTGCCCGGCTGTGTTTTGGTTTCTTTAAGGGAAATGGAAGCCGTGTGTCCATTGCCTCCTGTCCCTCATGTCCGCGGGTCATAAGGTAGTTCCCCCCTCGTTTCCTGCTGAATGTTGTCAACTTCAATTTGCTGATTTCTTCTGCTTCAGTGCAGAACCTGCATGACTTTGCTTTCCTTTCTCGCTCAGTGTCTCTGTCTAGAGTCTACAGTCTGCTGAGAGTGAGGGGACAGCCCCAACAGTGCCGGGAAAAGGCGATTCTCTCTTCATTAGGAAACTAACCACTCAAAGATGGCTTGTCCTCTCTAAGCTCCGAGGTCGTTCCTCACCATTAATCTAGTCTTTTAAAGCAACGTCTTACCTGGAGGAGAATATCTCTAGGGAAGCTGTTTACTCACCTTGGGAAGTGGCTAGTCTACACAGGGGATGCTCTCTGGTGTGAGGAATTTTCCCATTAGGCTCAAAACGAGTCACTTGTTGAAGGCACAAGCCAAGTGAAGGCCCATTCAGGCTTTTCTCTCCCATCCCGGCTCTCTTCCAAAGCCACTCCTCCTCCAAATGTTCTGGGAAATGCTTCCTCTTGCTCTGTCCTCTGGGAACACAGGCATGGCCCTGTTAATGCTGAACTTGGGTTTTCAGCAAACTCCAGACTGATATGAAGACAACCAACTTGGAAGAGATGCGAATCGCCATGGAGACGTACTATGAGGAGGTAAGCTGTGCTGGGTGGTGGGGCAGAAGGCCGGCACCGAGCAGGAGGGGACTGGGCCTGGCCCTGGGTGGCAGGCCCAGCCCTGGTGGCACAGGGCTGGGTTCTTGGAGGCTGCTCCTGCTTCAGCCCAACCAAAAGGTGAAGTGCAGCAACTTCGTTTCCACTTCCAGCTGTAGGCAGTGGTCAGGACTGTGATGGTGTTCTTTTCAGAGGAAGGTCTTCTCTGTGCTGGCCTTGTGTTTTTAATGCATTTCAATTTGGTATTTACAGATACATCGTCTCCAGACTCTCTTGGCAAGTTCTGAAACCACTGGAAAGAAGTATGATGACCGTTTGGGAGCTGTGTTTTGTGTGTTGCTGTCACGTTGTGGAAGCTCCTTTGAGAGCGGTGTGGCTGTCACGTGGGAGCGGCATACACTGCCCTCAGCATGGCAGTAGTGCCAACACTGCCCCTGTTCTGTTCAGGGTTAGAGTCGATAACCTTTCCATTTGCAGTGTTCACAGATGTTCCTCATAGTGACCACATGTTGATGGCTGATGCTTGTTCAATGCTGACTGTGTTCATTATAGATTTTATATACTGCCTTCCAGCTTAGAGCTATGAAGTGCTGTTTCAAAGCAGATCCACCTTTTTAGGAAGACGTTTCATACAAGGACAAGTTGACTTTCCTACCTCAAGTTTTTTTCCCATATCCCTTTCCCAAAGGATGCAACCCCAGGCTTCCATCCGGTTCTGGGCGGCTGATCCCTTACTGTGGCTTTGGCCATGTCACTGGTGTCTCTACAGCAGCTTGCTGACGTCACGCGCTGCTTTCATTTTTCTTTACCCCTAATCCTTAAAACTGGTTGGAAAACTTGTACTGTAAAGGGCCAGATACTAACTACAGTCAATTCTCATTATCACAGTTACAAAGTCCCTGTAGGATTCCTTAGTGTAGTGGTTATCACGTCCGCCTTACAGAGTTATAAAGTCTCCATGAACATAGAATGAGTAAATACTAAACCACTGCTCTTAGAGAGGTACAGGGCTCCTGGTAGCTTCTGGTCACAACATTTTTTAAATTTTATTTTTTGGAGAGAATCTCACTCTGTTGCCCAGGCTGGAGTGCAGTGGCATGATCTCAGCTCACTGCAACCTCCAGCTTCTGAGTTTAAGTGATTCTCCCGCCTCAGCCTCCCGAGTAGTTGGAAGTACAGGCACACGCCACCACGCCCAGATAATCTTTGTATTTTTAGTAGAGACGAGGTTTCACCATGTTGGCCAGGCTGGTCTCAAACGCCTGACCTCAGGTGATCCACCCACCTCAGCCTCCCAAAGTGCTGGAATTATGTGCGTGAGCCACTGTGCCCAGCCTGGTCACAACATTTTTATCAGCCAGTCAATGTATAACCTGGCTAATGTGTGTTTCTGTTTAAAGACACCCTATTTAATGGCGATTGTGGATTCTCATCAACCTCATGGCTGGCCTGAACGAGTCTTCCCATGCACACGTAAGCATCTCCATAGCCTTCCTGAGCTTAGAGGCACTGGATGGCACTCAGCACTGCAGTCCGAGCCGGGCCACACAAGGCAGCACTGTCACCAGCAAAGAGCAAAGATACGTGAGAGTAGGCTGCAAGAAACACACTTGTTTTTGCATGAGCTGAGGCGAGGAGGCTGAGCGCCACCTGGTTCAGCCCCAGCTGGGAACATGTGTGCCAGCAACTGGCATTTTTCATCACCTGTGCACGTGCGAGAATTCCCACGAAACCCCCATTGAGTACTGATTTTGGGCTGATGGATCCATTTTAGCAGCAAGCATATTTGCAAATATGGGATCTGCAGATAATGAGGATCGACTGTACTTTAGACCTCATGGGCTGAGAGGCAGAATCCAAGCTATTCTACAGACACCTGGTATAACAGGATGCATTTCCACAACCCTTTTAGTGATGGCATGGAAAATATAATACTCATACTTGAATACGATATTTTGTTACATAGGTTTACCTTGCATAAGAATGGGGTTCTATTTTGGGTCCTAATGTTTTGCTTATTTGACGTTCAGAGTTACTACTGCCTGTTTGATTTCAAATACTGGCCTGCAAAAACCACTCTGAGCTCATGACCAACAAAGCAAGTTGTGATTCACCTGCCCCTTGTTTCAAGCATGTATGAAACCAGCTTAGCAATGCAAACCTCAGCCCAGGATTTGGTTATTCCAGGCCCCTGGCAGAGAAGAAGACGGGTGCCAAAAGGCAAAAAAAGGTGGGCAATGCCCTCCTGAGCTTGTCCCGGAGCGTCCAGGAGCTCACAGAGGAGAACCAGAGCCTGAAGGAGGACCTGGACCGCGTGCTGAGCACCTCCCCCACCATCTCCAGGACACAGGGTACCTTCCCAAAAGCTACTCCAGGAGGGAGGCCAGGGAAGGGCGGGGTATGGCCACTGGAAGGGTGGGGTGCAGCCACTGGGCAGGCCCTACCCAGCGCAGGCACCACAAGGGCAGACATGAACCCTTGGGCGATGCCGATTCTCCTGTGTGCCAGCACCTGCCTCAGGCCACGAGGTGCCCTGCCCTGGGGATGGAGCCAAGAACAGAAGCTCGCAGACATCCCTTGAGGAGATGATGCCACAGGAGGGAGGGAGGAGCTGGGTCAGATGGTGTCACATGCATGTCAGATGGCCGTAAGTGCCATGGAGAGCAATGGAGGAGGGGAGGAGGACACATTTTGGGGTGAGGCAGGTGGTACATGGAGCTGCAAGCAGGGCTGACAGGAAGGTGCCCCCTAGACAGTGACAGCTGAGCAGGACCCGGGAGGGGCGCGGCAGCTGTGAGGATGGCAGCAGGGGTAGGACGGGCGGGGCAGGACTGAGTGCCTGGGAGACACATGGAGTGTGACCCCTGAGGCCCGGTGGGGTGGGGGCAGGGTACCATGGGAGCTTTAGGAGTGCCATGGAAGCATTAGAAGGTGGACGGGGCCATGCCGCTGTCTGAGGCCCCCTGGCTTCTGTGCAGGGACAGCGATGGTGGCAGGCAGAGCCTTCTGCACCTGTCTAGTGGGGCTGCTGGTGGCCCGGATGAGGTGAGCCGTGGATGTGGTGAAAGGTGGTCAGGGTCTGGATGTATCTTGAAGGCAGAGCTTAGGGAAACTGCGGAAAGGGTGTAGGATCTGAGAGGGAGGAGCCAGGCTCCAAGGCGTTTTGTCCCAGCACCTGAGATAACAGAGTTGCTATTTCCTGAGATGGGGAAGGCAGAGAGGCGGGTTTGGGGGAAGGGCCACGAGAGGTCTGAGTGCATGGGAGTGCGGACCAGGCAGTGGCTGTTTGCGGGTGTGTGGTGGAGGCCTGGGCTGGAGACCTGAGCGTGCATATCACCAGCACTTAGGTGGATCAAGTGAGGTCACCGGAGTAAGAAGAGCAGGGGTCAGGCCCTGAACCTGGAGGTGTATGGGGTGCGAGGGGCAACCAGCGAGGCAGAGGGGAGGAGCAGCCAGCGAGATGTGCACACCAGGAAGCCAGTGCAGGCCAGGAACAGGCCGAGAACCGACAGTTAGATTTGGCAGAGTGACAGTCATCAGAGATCTTGATGAGAACTGTCTTAATGGCTTGGCAAGGTGGAATTGGGAAACAATGTCACCCCAAGACGCTTGGAGGCCGTTAGTACAGACAACTCTTCACGGTCCAAGGGGACAGAGACTGGGCCGGTGCCATTGAAACCCTTGGGTGGCCAGGACCTGTTGTTGTGGTTCTGGGGCCCCTTAGGCTGCTCCAGCTGCGAATGAAGAGCCTCAGGCTGTACCTGAGAAGGGTGGCCCTGCCGGCAGTGCCCACCAGGGCGGCCATTTTGAAACGACATTGCTTCCATCAGGTTACGTGGAGTGGAGCAAGCCCCGGCTGCTGAGACGCATTGTGGAGCTAGAGAAGGTGAGCGGGCATCTCAGTGCCACTGTTGTTGACAACCATGGGCCTCGCGTCATGGGGACAGCTCACAGGGTGGGGAAGGTGGCACTGAGCATGGTAGGGGCTGTCTGCCAGGCAGCGCCACACACTGACTGCAAGGAGGCTTCACCCAGGTCTAGACAAGGCTGAAGGTATCTCTCATGCCCCTCTCTGGGCTGTGAGCTTCTGGGCGTGGCCAGCAGATGCTTCACACTGGAGCCCCTCACAGTCCAGTCCGCCCATGCAGGCTGTGGGCTGTGTGCTGCCCACCGACGAGCAGGTGCTGCTTCCCACCACTCGAGTCATCTTGGAATCCACAGAAAACTGTTCACCTACACCTGGCCAATTAGAAATCCTGGGAAGTAAACATTTCCCCATATCTCCTATGTGACTTTGCAAAGTAGGAATCAATGGACCTTTTTGTTTTTTGGGTTTTTTTTTTTTTTTTAGATAGAGTCTTGCTCTGTTGCCCAGGCTGGCATGCAGTGGTGCAATCTCAGCTCACTACAACCTCCACCTCCTGGGTTCAAGCAATTCTTCTGCCTCAGCCTCCCGAGTAGCTGGGATTAAACAGGCATCTGCCACCATGTTCAGCTAATTTTTGTATTTTTAGTAGAGATGGGGTTTCACCATGTTGGCCAGACTGGTCTCAAACTCCTAACCTCAAGTGATCTGCCCACCTTAGCCTCCCAAAATGCTGGGATTATAGGTGTGAGCCACCGCACCGGCCTGGACCTTTGTATTTTAAATAGTAAGAGCATCTGTGTTGTTTGGCCAAGCAGGGTAAACCTAGAGCGAAAAAGTTTTTTAAAAATAGTTTTACATATTTACAACGTAGAAAACTAGTCAGGTGCAGTGGCTCACACCTGTAATCCCAGTACTTTGGGAGGCTGAGCTGGGAGGATTGCTTGAGCCTAGAAGTTTGAAACCAGCCTGGGCAACATAGCAAGACCTCATCTCTTTTTTTTGTTATTATTTGTTTGGGTTTTTGTTTGTTTGTTTGTTTTTGCAAGACCCCATCACTACAAAACTAAAATCAATTAGCTGGGTGTGGTGGTGCACACTTGTAGTCCTAGCTACTTGGGAAGCTGAGGCGGGAGGAACACTTGAGCCCAGGAGTTCAAGCTGCAGTGAGTTGTGATTGCCCTCCAGCCTAGGTGACAGCCAGACCCTGTCTCTTTAAAAAAAAAAAATTTCTATAAATTGTGGATATTTAAAATATAAAACTTGTTGGGAAGTTAAGGCACCCAGAGGCACAGTGGACAGCATGTCCAAGAGCTGAAAGGCAGGAACGGAGGGCAGGGACAGGCTCAGCAGCACTTTGCTGGCAACACCAGAATGTCACTTGAGAAGGAGAGCGTGAAGGTTGAAAATGTCGGCAGTTCTAGAGGGACAGGAGGGTAGATGATCACAAAGTTATCTGAGTCCTCTCCCCTCGTGCCTTCCTCTCTTTTACTGGCTTCTGCCTGTGCCCTGCCTCGGCGTGGTTCTGCGGGTGCCCTGCTTCTGATTAAAGAGAGCCGAGCAGGGAGTGTGCTCTTCCAGCAGCCCCGTGCCCTTCGGCGTCTCCAGCTAACTCGGGTCCCCTCAAAGCTTTCTCGTGGCTCTGCTGGAGATTCAGTACAACCTGGTTCAGTGTCTCTTTTCTGGGTTTGGTAAATAGAAAGTAGAAATGAGAACTAGCATCTAACACATGCCTGTGTTGCCTCCAGAAACTAAGTGTGATGGAGAGCTCAGAATCGCACGCCGCAGAGCCAGTCAGATCACACCTGCCAGCCCGCCCTGCATCCACCTCTGCGCTGCACAGACAGCCACGAGAGGACTGCCACGAGGACCACGAGCGTCTCCGAGGGGCTGTGAGAGACCTGAAGGAAGAGCGGACTGCCCTGCAGAAGCAGCTGCTACAGAGAGAGTAAGTCCTCCCGCGGCCCTGCCAGCCGCCCCACAAATGCAGCTGCTGCAGAGAGAAGGGGTCCTCCCGAGGCCCCGCCAGCTGCCCCACAAATGCAGCTGCTGTGGAGAGAGTGGGTACTCCCGAGGCCCCGCCAGCAGCCTCATCAGGGAAGCAGCTCTCACTGCCTATGGAAACTGATTGTTGCCAGGGTTAAGCAGTTGTGAATTTGGGAAACTGTTCAGCTCGTAATAGTAGCTGCATAAATCTTTTTATGTGATTCTAAAACTTCTTACATTTTGGTTGTGAAATAAAGGCAGCTTTAGTGATTAAAAAAAAAGACACTAACTGACCATATTACATCATTAAAAGCATGAGGGGCCAGGCATGCCTTTAATCCCAGCACTTTGGGAGGCCAGAGTGGGAAGATTGCTTGAGGCCAGGAGTTTCAGAACAGCCTGGGCAACATAGCAAGACTCCATCTCTACAAAAAATTTTAAAAATTAACTGGGCGTGGTGGCTCATGCCTCCCAGTTGCTTAGGAGGCCAAGGTAGGAGGATCCCTTGAACCCAAGAGTTCGAGGCTGCAGTGAGCCATGATTGTGTCCCTACACTCTAGCTTAGGCAACTGAGTGAGACCTCAACTCAAAAAAAAGTGTGGAGAACAGTGGGAGAGCACAATTAAATCTCTCCACCCTGAATTCCAGAGGGATCTTCAAATTCTCTATTAGAGAGGAGTTTACTTTCATTGATTTCTATAAAAGCAATTAGATTTTATGCAGCATGGTCTTAATTCAGTAATATGTTTAATGGCATATGATAAATTAATACATATCAAATAAAGCATAAACACTCCAGCCTGACACAGTGGCTCACACCTATAATACCAGCACTTTGGGAGGCCAAGGTGGCAGGATTGCCTGAGCTCAGGAGTTCTAGACCAACCTGGGCAGCATGGTGAAACCCTGTCTTTACAAAAAATACAAAAATTAGCCGGTCATGGTGGCTCAAGCCTGTAATCCCAGCTATTTGGGAAGTTTCGGTGGGAGAATCACTTGAGCCTGGGAAGTCGAGGCTGCAGTGAGCTATAAGCGTACCACTGCATGCCAGCCTGGGTGACAGTGAGACTTTGTCTCGACAAGAGAAGCAAAAGAAGACATAAATGCTGTGAAATACTTGGTGTGACCACAGGGTTGGGAAGGGAGAGTCTCACCGGCTGCTCTGGAGCTCCACAGTCTGTGGCCACATAACACTCGTCCTGGCTCCTGTCTTCGTCTTGTTCATGGCTCCTCTGGGCTTGGCTCGGTCATGAGTCGGCCATCTCCATCATCTTTGGAATGATTTTCTAGTTTGCAAGAACTACAGTGACTTGCCTGTCAGAGCGGCCTGTGAAGCCAGCAGCAGCAGTAGCAGCTGGGAGTTGGTTAGAATGCAGGGGTGCAGGCCCTGCCCCCAGCCTTCAGAATCACACTCTGTGTCCAGTGGGATCTGCAGGTGATTTTTTTTTTGAGAAAGAGTCTCTGTTACCTAGGCTGGAGTTCAGTGGCACCAGTCTCAGCTCACTGCAAACTCCGCCTCCTGAGTTCAAGTGATTCTCCTGCCTCAGCCTCCTGAGTAGCTGGGATTACAGATACACGCCACCACACCTGGCTGATTTTTGTATTTTTGTGGAGATGGGGTTTTGCCATGTTGGCCAGGCTGAGTCTCGAACTCCCGATCTCAAGTGATCCGCCTACCTTGGCCTCCCAAAGTGCTAGGATTACAGGCGTGAGCCACCGTGCCCGGCCCTACAGGTGATTTGTGTGCACCTCGGGGTCTGAGGAGAACTCGGCTAGTGCCTCCCAGCCTGTTAAGTTCTCTGCTGCCTGTTGTGAAGAGCAGAAGGCCAACCTGTCACCACTCTCCTTTCCCTCCATGTGAGGTCTCAGAGCACATTTATGCCAATTGATAATGACTTTGTAACAATTAGTATTTCAAGACAAGCTTTTCCAATCAAGCTTGTCATTACAGAGTTCATAGACATCAGGTAAAAAAAACTTTAAGGTAGTCATTGTGAAAGGTAAATAACTTCTGGAATTATCTATGAAGCTGTCAAGTGACATGACAAGAGCCACCTCTTATGAGCCCTTACTGTGTGACAGGGGCTCTGCTAAGCACTCTAGGGTTTCTCTCATTTAATACCAAAATTCACAGGCCCAGAGCAGTCAGGGCTCACAGACAGTGTACTGTCCATCTGGGACTTGGACACTAGTCTCCATCGAAGGCCAGGAAGTGGCCATTGCGCCACACAGGACACAAGAAACGCATCTGAGAGTGGCTCAGCTCGACCCTGAGCAGGCAATGCCATGGTCTAGGCACGGCCGGCCCTGCCCCGTTCACAGACCAGGCACCTGCCTACAGAACCCTCGGCGCGAGATCTATGCAGATGCATGGTGGCTGGAGGGGCAACTCCCCGTTATATGGTTTAGTCCTGTTGATCCCCTGCACACAGCAGGTGCTGGGTTCAGGGGAGGCAGGGCCCTGAGGTCTGTCCTTGGCCCTGTGTGATTAGAAATGGCCCTTTCAGGCTCCTCCTGCCCCACGACCCGCTGTCCTAAGGAATCATTAAGTGCTGTCACTTTTGTGAAGCACCTTCCTGCTCTGTCACAACCTCTGGGTTTTTGTGAATGCTGATGAGTATCCCATTCTGTGTGTGCAGTTTGGAAGTGAAACAGCTCCTGCAGACGAAGGCCGATCTGGAGAAGGAGCTGGAGTGCGCCAGGGAGGGCGAGGAGGAGAGGAGAGAGCGAGAGGAAGCTTTGAGGTACGTGACCTGGGTCAGAGCTGAAGAGAGGACCCAGGTGAGTCTGCGCTCCTGCCGTCACCGCGGCCTCCCGTGGCATGTCAGCCTCACTGCCAGCCAGCTTTTTAGAAAGGCCACACCTGCCTGCAATCTTTCCATGGTTTTCTGTCACCCCAGCTCAGGAAAAACCTCTTGGTGCTGAAAAAGGCCTGCCCTCCGGCATCGTGGCCATCCCACAGGGGCATCCTCTGCTCTGGCCACTGCCTGCCCCTTCCCAACCAGCCGTCTCACTGGCCTCTGGTCACAACAACCTGGGGGTGGGCCACATCCTCCGGAGGGGCCACCCTCAGCCTCGAAGTAACGCCATTCTTGAGAGCCAGGATGCAGCGCCCACCACCCGGCGGCCCATCAGCTGCTGGTGGAGAAACACCCTGAGGTCGACCATGTGGAGGCACAGAGTGGGTGGAAGCTCCAGCAGACCTGGCCCGGGGATGCTCAAAAACATGGTGCTCAGCAAAGGAAGCCAAACACAAAAGACCACGTAGCACACAATTCCACGTGCAGGAAACATTCAGGACGGGCGACCCACGTGACGAGTGCTGCTGCTAGGGGCTGCGGAGGGGAGTGGGGACTGCTGATGAGCATGAGTTCCTTTCTGGGGCAATGCAAACATTCCAGAATTAGATAGTGGTGTTAGGTGCACAGCATTGTGAATATGCGAAAATTCACTGAATTATACAATGTAAAATAGGGAATTTTATGTGATGAGTCTTAACTTTTTAAAATGCACAAAAAACTAGGTTAGAAATCTGAGCAGACATATTTAGCACTTAGAATAATTAGTAAGACACAGATTACTGGAATGAAGAAAACATTGGTCGGGCACGGTGACTCACACCTATAATCTCAGCCTTTGGGAGGCCGAGGCAGGTGGATCATGAGGTCAGGAGTTCAAGACCAGCCTGGCCAAGATGGTGAAATTAAAAACTATAAAAATCAGCCAGGTATGATAGCAGGTGCCTGTAATCTCAGCTACACAGGAAGCTGAGGCAGGAGAATAGCTTGAACCTGGGTGGCAGAGGTTTCAGTGAGCTGATAATAGCTTGAACCTGGGTGGCAGAGGTTTCAGTGAGCTGAGATCACACCACGACTCCAACCTGAGCAACAGAGACTCTATCTCAAAAAAAAATAATAATAATAAGGCTGGGCACAGTGGCTCACGCCTGTAATCCCAGCACTTTGGAAGGCCTAAGCGGGCAGATCACCTGAGGTTGGGAGTTCAAGACAAGTCTGACCAACAGGGAGGAAACCCTGTCTCTACTAAAAATACGAAATTAGCCAGGTGTGGTGGTGTGTGCCTGTAATCCCTGCTACTCAGGAGGCTGAGGCAGGAGAATTGCTTGGACCTGAGAGGCAGAGGTTGCAGTGAGCTGATATCGTGCCATTGCACTCCAGCCTGGGCAACAAGAAACTCCGTCCCAAAAAAGAACAAAACAAAAATTTCATTTTCAGGAGAAATCTGACTGAATTCTGTAAGAGGCTAGAATTAAAGTAAATCTGAAAGGGCACATGTACAGAAATGAATTATTATTATTTTTTGTCTTTAGTACCTGGAATGAAGATATAAATTGCAATGCTTTCCATTCATACTGTTTACTAAAAGCCCAGCAATCCTTGCTTATTTATCTCAAATTCGTGGGCTCAGGCCATTCTCTGGTCTTGGCCTCCTAGAAGGCTGGAGTCAAAGGGGTGAGCCCCAGCACCCAGCCTCCTACTTACTTATTATTCACACAATAGATTATTTTTTTAGTTCTTAGCTGTTTCAGGAGAGGTGCTGGGCCCTGGAGGTCCTTAGCCCCGGCCTCATGGGTCTTCCAGTCCAGAGTGGGGAACAGCAGGAAGCCCCACCCTGCCTTGGGGTTTCTGGTAGTAGGTCATAGCTGGGGCTCAGTGGCTCAGGCAGATGTGGCCCTGACAGCTCTCTACTGGCTGTCTGGCATCCCCCTGTCTCAGCATGGACGCACCCTGCCTTGTGCTGGCCTTCATCACATAGTGACAAGTGAGGCATCATCTTTTCCCTTTCCGCCTTAGGGAGGAGATTCAGACACTTACCAGCAAGCTCCAAGCACTGCAAAAAAAGAAGAAAGAAGAGCAGGAGGATTGCCAGGAAGTTCATCGTAAGGTACAGTGACCGTTGGGTTTCATCTCCATTCATCTCCATCAGGCACGGCAGAACTTTTGCTGGTTGTGATGATTCCGACCATTGCCCTGCCCAGAGTTTTTTCTGACCATACACTGAAAATCCCACTCCCTTTTATCATCACAATTGATTCCTATAACTCATGTCGTGTGTATCAAAGTCCTGAGTTTTGGATTAATTGATTCTCAGCAAATTGACTTGTCAAACTAATATTTGAGTCTCAAGGCTGATGAGTAGTTTCCCAAAAGCTCGGCCATTTAGAGGGTATAGTTACTGGCTGGAGCTGTCGCCAAGAGGCAGGAGGGGCTTGGGAAGGCCTCGGGGGGAAAAAGGATGAGGGCTCAGCCAGACCCCTGCATGGACCTGGGCGTGCGTCCTCTCCTCTCATCTAAGTTCCAGAACATGAGGCTGGCAAGGCCTCAGCAGGCACTGCCCTCTGGCCTCCTGTGCCCTTCCTGCCATCACTCAGCTGTGCACCGGTTGAATGCAGAGTGACTGTTAGCAGGGACCCAAGGCAGATGCCCTCCCTGCCCCTCCACTCCCTCGGCGTGTATGGATACCACCTGGGGGCAGCTGGCCGAGGCGGCGCCTGTGGCCCCCCACTGCCTCTCTGTAGGGGTGACAGCCACGCTGTGGTCGCCATTGGCTGGTGCTGCCTGCACTTGCACTTCTGGTGGCAGAAGTCCTCCTCACAAAGCCCTTTCCAATGGGTAGGATCCTTCAGAGGGCAGGTATGAGCCCGTGCCTGTTCAGATGAAAAGCAGGGAACCTGGTGTGCCCATCCTGAGGCTGCACTTTGCTCCAAGAAGAGTGATAAAACCAATGAGAAGCCACCGCCTGTGGTCCCAACTGCTCAGGAGGCAGCCGGGGAGATTGCTCAAGTCGAGGTGGTCAAGGCTGCAGTGAGCCAAGATCGCACCACTGCACTCCAGCCTGGGCCACAGAGCCGGACCCTGTCTCACTAAAAGAAAAGAAAGGAAAGAAAAATGTCTGAAAAGAGAGAGAGAGAAAAGTCGTGTCTGAAAATACTGCCAAAATATAGTCTCTTCTGTGTGGTGGGGTTATAAGTGTTTTTTTTTTTTTTTTTCATTTTCTTTTAGTATTGTCTGAATTTTTCGTAATAAGCATGTATTAGCTTTGTGTTTTTCCCTCCTCAAGAAACATTTCTATTTTAGAGAAAAGGAAGAGTGGGATTGAGTGTTCAGCGCTCCAAGTAGGGGAATCAGCTCGCAGCAGTCACATGGGAATGATTAATTGTAGGTTAAATGGAGTGACAAGAGTCGGTTTAAGAGTTGCCTCAAGGAATGGATAAGCATGTGAAAATGTAGATTTTTTTAGCTGTCTGTAGTTGTGTGAGTAAATGTTCATTTTGTCTTCTGAGGAGCTGATTTTACCTTTCTTATCACACTGGCACGGGCCATATCATAATAGGTGATCTCACTATAGCGGAACAGAGGCCCGAAAATGTGTCAAGACTGAGGGAAGATGAGGCTCTCCTTAGGGTCACAGAGTCGGAATGTGGAAGCCCAGGGCGGGAATGCTGGTGCCAGGCAACTTGGTGCCACAGCTGCAGGGATCTGGAAACGGCTGGCTGTGTGAATGTCCACAGGGGCATCTTCGTCAGGGATGCTAAGACGCGCAGACACGCAAGTGACCGTCCTAGGAAGTTTACACTCCCAGGTCCCTAGGAACAGGAGGCAGGGCACGCAGGGCCACACAGAAGACCCAGGCCAGGGCCTTTATCGTGGGAAGGATCAGGCAAGGCAAGGTGAGCCAGCTGGTTAGTGCTGGTGGGTTCGAATCTTTCCAGCGGGCTGGAAACTTGAAGAATTTCAACAGGACCTGGGCCACCGGGTGGTCCCGAACTGTCCCATGCCAGCCCCTGGGTGATTAAGACTGAGGAGTATTGCATCCTGGAGTATGGAGCCCAACACAGGAGGTGATTCTGAGTGTGGGCACTGGATTGGCTGCTCGCATAGGAAGGTTGTGTCTGAAGGCAAACCCTTCACTGTCTAGGAATTGGCCAGGCCCAGAGGGGCAGCAAGGCCCCAGATGCCCAAGCATCGAAACACACAGAAAATGTAAAGCCAGACCAATCATTCTATGTTTGTTCAAGTCTGTGGCAGGCAACCTGCACCCAGCCCCTGACCCAGTACGCACTTGCAGCAGTCTTGTGTCTGCCTCTGGGGAGGGCTTTCTGCAGCAGTGCTCTCTGCACTGAGCTTGCATGCTTGACATGAGAGTCCTTTTCATCTATATAGTGTCCTGTGGATGATACATTTGGAGCCATCAGTGTTAGAAATCATAATTTTTCTTTCTTTTTTTTTTTTTTTAAGAGACAGGGTCTCACTCTGTTGCCCAGGCTGGACTACAGTGGCACAATCATGGCTCACTGCAGCCTTGACCCCTGGGTTCAAGCGATCCTTCTGCCTCAGCCTCCCAATTAGCTGAGACCACAGAGGCGTACCACCACACCCGGGTATTTCTTAAATTTTTTCATAGAGATGGGGTCTCTATATTGGCCATGCTGGTCTTGAACTCCTGGGCTCAAGTGATCCTCCCCGATTGGCCCCCCAGATTGCTGGGATTACAGGCGTGAGCCACTGCACCCAGCCTGAAATTATGGTTATTTCAGTGGTCATTACAACAATCTTGGCTTCCTTCTACCTTAAAAACCATGCTAGAAATATATTGCCTTTAATCCCAGAAATCCCCTTTTTATAATTTACAGTGTTAAACTAGAAAACAAAAAAGGACCCCAGAAAAACATACAGTTCTTGCAGGAACAAAATGCGACTGGGTGTAGTGAGTATGTGGCGGCCGTGTCAAGAAGCATCCTCTCTCCCTCCAGGACTCTGCTGCTAGACGGAGTTGACGGAGTTGAAGGAGAAAGGCGCCTGCACCTGTGTGCTCACTGAGCCGCTGTTTGTGCTCGCTGAGATGCTGTTTCTTGGCAGTACAAGAGACCGCCGTCATGTGGCATGTGGGCATGTGGAACAGATCTCTCCTCCACATTAATAAGTCTCAACTGATAAGCCTGGCCGCACCGTGCAGATTAATATCCTGTCCCCCTGCCCTGGCTTTATCGTCCTCTTACTCCTTCAATTTCCTGCAGGCCCAAGAGCTCCCAGCTCCCACTCCCAGCCCCGGGCGCTTGGAGCAAGACTGGCTGCTGGATTCCAGTGAGGAGGGGCTCCTACCGCCCTACTCCCCATGCTCTGATGGGAGAAGAGACGCTGCAGCCAGGGTCCTGCAGGCCCAGTGGAAGATGTACAAGCACAAGGTGAGGCTCCCCGAGGTGACCTGGGCTGCTCCCTCTGAGTGTTCATGCTCCAAGGCAAGCCACTCCCTCTAGGAATGATGAGGCCTGGAGGGCCAGTGAGGCCCCAGGTGTCCAAGCACCATAACATGCTGAAATAAAAAACCTCATTCACACACTGACTCATCTGTTCTGGGTGCATTCTGTTCAGTAGTGAACATCTTCAGCCAGATTGCTTTTCATATAGCTTTCTTCCAGAACTATTCGAAAGTAAGTTTTAGACTTTACAAAACATCAGCATGTGTCTTCTAAGAAAAAGTGCCTTCTCTTACCTGACCACAGCACTGTGATTGCACCTAGGATGGTCACAGCAGTTTCATATCCTCTCCTAATGGCCCTTCCTATTCACGTTCTCCAAACGCCCAAGATGCTGCCTGTAGCTGTGTGTTTCCCACCAGCAGCCAGTCACAGCGGTTTTCGACCCATGTCCTGTCAGAGCCTGGGGGTTGGTTGGTTACATCTCCTTTCTTTTTTTTAACCAACAGTTCATCCTGGCTGATTGTTGTTTGTTTTTTTTGAGATAGAGTCTTGCTCTGTTGCCCAGGCTGGAGTGCAATGGTGTGATCTCGGATCACTGCAAGCTCCACCTCCCAGGGTCAAGCAATTCTCCTGCCTCATCCTCCCAAGCAGTTGTGATTACATATGCCCACCACCACAACCAGCTTATTTTTGTATTTTTAGTAGAGACATGGTTTCACCATGTCACTTGGTCTTGAACTCCTGGCCTCAAGTGATCCACCCACCTGGGCCTCCCAAAGCACCAGGATTACAGGCATGAGCCACCACACCCAGCCTTTTTTTTCTTTTTTCATAGAGGCAAGGTCTCACTGCATCACTCAGACTGGAGTACAGTGGCACCATCACAGCTCACTGCAGCCTCAACCTCTCTGGCTCAAGCAATCCTCCAGCCTCAGTCCCCCAAGTAGCTGGGACTATAGGCAGGCACCACCACATCCTGACAATTTTTGTAGTGACTGGTCTTGCTATGTTGCTCAGGCTGGTCTTAAATTCCTGAGCTAAAGCCATTCACCTGCCTCGGCCTCCCAGAGCACTGGGATTACAGGTGTGAGCCACTGCACCTAGATTTTTTTCTTTTTTTTGAGATGGAGTTTCCCTCTTATTGCCCAGGCTGGAGTGCCGTGCAGGGTGATCCAAGCTCACTGCAACCTCTGCCTCCTGGGTTCAAGTGATTCTCCTACCTCAGCCTCCCGAGTAGCCGGGATTACAGGCATGTGCCACCACGCCCAGCTAATTTTTGTATTTTTAGTAGAGATGGGGTTTCACCATGTTGGCCAGGCTGGTCTTGAACTCCTGACCTCAGGTGACCCACCTGCCTCGGCCTCCCAAAGTGCTGTGAATTACAGGCATAAGCCACCATACCAGGCCACGTACAGTCTTTTAAAATGACCTGCAGTTGTTATAGCTGTAATGCTCAGAGGTGCATTGTAATGCTCAAAGGCAGGTGCAGCCTCCCTGTGCTTTCCTCTCCCTAGACCTGGATTGCACCATTTTTGAACCATTGGGTTTTTAGAAGCAACTGCCATTTGTGCACTTCCTCTTCCCCTTGCATAATTATAAAGATAAACCTCAGGCAAAGATAAAAAGATATGTGCCAGGTGCCACAGCAAGGCTCGCCCCCACGCTGCACCCCGCTTGTGCAGTGCAGGTCAGGCACTGAGGCGCTGGGGCAGCAACCCTCCCAGGCTGCTGTCTGCGCCTGGGCTACACTCCACTAGGCCTTGATGCCCTCAGGGCCTTGGAGCCACCTTTGCCGTCGCTGCCTCCATAGGCTCAGTCTTGCACACTCTGACTCAGCTCCGTTTCTGTAAGCAACATCATTGCTGTATGTCTGGCTTCCTTGAGTCCCACCCCATTTCCCTTCGACTGTCACCTTCTTCGTGCTT
Organism: Cheracebus regulus; assembly: GCA_963574635.1. Taxonomy (NCBI): domain Eukaryota; kingdom Metazoa; phylum Chordata; class Mammalia; order Primates; family Pitheciidae; genus Cheracebus; species Cheracebus regulus. The sequence goes on along the minus strand of CAUYQU010086334.1, from coordinate 88,813 downwards.
GATATTTGGACTTTGTGCATTCTCCAGTGCCCCCGACCCCCAAGCCTGGCCACTGTCTGTCCCTCTCATTGAGAATCTCTTTGCCACACTCTGTACCTCCACTTTTATTCAGTGTGTATTTCTTTTTCTTTTTCTTTTTCTTTTTCTTTTTTGTTGAGACAGAGTCTCGCTCTCTGGCCCAGGCTGGAGTGCAATGGTGCAATCCTGGCTCATGCAACCTCCGCCTCCCAGGTTCAAGCAATTCTCCTGCCTCAGCCTCCTGAGTAGCTAGGATTAGAGCCATGTGCCACCATGCCCAGCTAAGTTTGTATTTTTAGTAGAGATGAGGTTTCACTATGTTGGTCAGGCTGATCTCGAACTCCTGACCTTGTGGTTCACCTGCCTCAGCCTCCCAAAGTGATGGGAATATAGGCATAAGCCACGTCACCCAGCCTTATTCAGTGTATATTTCTTTGCTTCCATTTTATATTCTGTTGGTCCTTGTACTCAGTTCCTCCTTAATCTCCCAAGGGACAGATCCTTCGTACAGTAGTACAGATGTGGGTCGTGCACTCTGATTACTATGGAAAACATCTATAAGAACACGTGCTGGAAGGGACTCTCTCTCCTGACTGATACGGCATGTGTCAACTGCAGCCTGAGAAACTTCCCAAGACACCCCAGGGTGACTCTGATGACCAGTCAGGTCCCCTTCGTAACATCCCCAGCAGGCAGCCTCAGCCTCCAAGTTCTGGGGCTTATCCAGAGAGGACAGCAGTCTGGACACCGTGAGAGGGCTTTCTCACTTTGGTCCTCCTTACAAAGGTAGCACGGGAGGGAGGAGCCAGGGTGCCTAGGCCTCTTGTTGGCTTGCTCAACACCTGTTGGCAGGATCAAGGAAGGAAAACCTGTGTGGGGAAACATTTATCTTCTCATGGTAAATCATATTTGTTTTCTTTATTTCAGAAAAAAAAGGCTGTTCTGGATGAGGTAAGCAAGGTTTATTTCATCATTTTAAAAAAACTGGTTTGTACTTTGTTGTAAAGTAGTTAAAGGGATATTTAAAGATGTGTCGAGTCCTTCTCTTTTTTTTGAGACAGAATCTCACTCTGTGGCCCAGGCTGGAGTGCAGTGGCACAATCTCGGCTCACTGCAACCTCTGCCTCCCGGGTTCAAGTGATTGGCCTGCCTCAGCCTCCCGAGTAGCTGGGACTACAGGCGTGCACCACCGTGCCTGGCTAATTTTTGTATTTTTAGTAGAGACGGGGTTTTGCCACGTTGGCCAGGCTGGGCTCTGATCTCCTGACCTCAGGTGATCCACCTGTCTTGGCCTCCCAAAGTGCTGGAATTACAGGCATGAGCCAAAGCACCCGGCGACTCCCTATTTTCATGAAACCAAACCAGACCCCAACATTAAGTATAAAATACATAAGCAACAGAAACATCAAATAAATATTTAGATAATTTCGCACTCTCAAAACCTCTTCATTTATTCATTTCATTCATTCATTCTTTCCATGCACATTCACTGGTCACCAGCTCTGCATGGGGCAGTCTCAGAGGTCCTGGAATGCACAGGCTCAGACAACAGGTGAACAAGTTACAGCCCAGGATGGCTGGCCCTGCACACAAAGGCCAGGAAGTCCCTTCGAGGGGTGACATGCAAGGTGGGCCTCTCGGGACTCGTCAGAGCTCGCTGGACTGGGAAGGGAGAGGGCATCCCAGCAGAGCCGGTGGGATGAGGAGTCTGCAATTGGCGAGGGAGTGGAAGTGGAATGGAGGTTGAGTGCCACCCATGGCTGAGAACTGACTGAGAGTGATGAACGGTTCAGTTCTAAGACATGAGCCTTTTCAGGGAAGAGCTAGAAAGTGAGAGCTTTATTTTGCTGGAGTCCTGGTGGCCTCTGAGATGCTTTCCTCTCCTCTAGGACCCCTTCGGGGACAGCAGTGTATTTTCACTTAGACATAGGAGAGGCTCCAGCCCCAGTCACTCAGAGCAGGCACCGGGTCACTGCCTTCTCACTCACCCAGAGCCGCTTCTCAGTCACAGGGCAGACCCGGCATCTGCTTGTCCTCACGCTCCCTGAGTGTGTCTGATGCCAGCAGGGTTGACAGCTGTGCCATCAGGGCGGGGCTTGCCTTCCCCTGCCCCATCCACTGTCCCTTCCCCTTGGCCGCATTCCTCATCCACAAGTGTTTGCTGGGCTTGTGCCATGTGCTGGGCACCAGGGGAGCTTGTAACAGACCAGCCAGACACCATCCAGACTTCAGGGGTTTGACACTCTGCAGTCAGGACAGCCAGTGTGTCGAGAGTGCAGGCGGCGCACCAGGTTCAGTGGCCTGCGTGCAGCTGTAGTGGAGAATGTTGGCATCTGATGGCGAGGCCATAGCCACATGAGTGCCCTCTGTGAGCAGGTAGCCAGACTGCCCACCTGGCCCACCATGCTGCCCCTGAGGAAGGGCCCTCTGGTCACCACTGCCCTGGTCCTCCACCTTCGGTTCTGCAGCCCCTCCATGCCTGGCCTCCCAGTCCCTAGACCTGCCCCATGGCCACACCCCCTTGACCATACCCATCTTACCCATCGGCAATGGCAACTTCCAACATTGCTGTCTCTTGACAGTCCCTCCCATCCTCCAGCATCCCTCAGGCCCTCACCCCAAGGTCTCCAGCACGTCGGCCTCCCACCTGCCCACCACAGCCTGCCCAGGCTTCCAGCCCCTACAGCTGGCCGTGATTCCTCACAGCACCCCTGCCTGGTGTCTCACTTTGTGGTTATTCTTGCCAGCCACCCATCGGAAGGCAAGCTCTGTCTTTGCTACCATACCTATGGTGCCTAGACTAGCTAGCACCTGGCATCTGAGAGGCATTCGGTGAATGCCCTCCAGCGAGCGAGGGGACCTGGGATTCCTTGGTGGATGTGCCAGTCAGTGGCAGGTGCCATCTCCCCATCCTGCTTCTCTCCCCAGTGTCCCCCATGCCTCAGGGTCCTCATCGCTAAGACAGCAGTGAGGTCACCTGTGTGGGGTTTACAAGTGTATGCGTAGCGTGTGGCATGACGGATATGTGTGCCCCTCTTACCCCTCCGGCTGGCGCAGAGCCCCGGCACCTGGCAGCCACTTTACCGGAAGCCTCTGGGAAGCCTCCATGTGATCACCACACTCTGGCGGGTCGTTCATCCTTAATAGCTGGTGCTGCCTTGCCCTCCTTTGCTGAGCTAATTTCCCACCCCCATATTCTTCCCCTTGTTTAAGACAAAACAGAGGTGCTTTCTCTTCCAACAGCGGCGGGCCCGCTAAACTCACGTGGTGTGGGGCTTGGTGGGCAAGCTCGTCATTCTAATGTGTTTGAGAGCTGGCAGAGTTCACAGGGCTAGAGGCAGGTCATTCAAAAATAAGTGCTTCTCCAAAAATGGAGCATAGACTTCAGACCTCACAGAGCTTCCCTGTATATTTATTTATTTATTTATTTATTTATTTATTTATTTTTGAGAGAGAGTCTTGCTCTGTCACCAGGCACCAGGCTGGAGTGCAGTGGTGCAATCTCGGCTCACTGCAACCTCTGCCTCTCAGATTCAAACGATTCACATGCCTCAGCCTCCCGAGTAGCTGGAACTACAGGCATGCACCACCATGCCTGGCTAATTTTGTATTTTTAATAGAGATGGGGTTTTACCATATTGGCCAGGCTGGTCTCGAACTCCTGGGCTCAATGGATCCTCCCACCTCAGCCTCCCAAAACACTGGATGACAGGTGTGTGCCACACCCAGCTAATATTTTGTACAGACAAGGTCTTGCTATGTTGCCCAGGCTGGTCTGAATTTCCTGGCTTCAAGCCTCCTAAAGTGCTGGGATTATAGGCATGAACCGCTGCACCCAACCACATTTCTTAAGAAAAGCACTTAAGATTAAGCTTAAAGGATAAATAATTCTCTTAAGATCATTTTAGAGATCTTGTTGCCCCCTGCTTGACTTAGAAGACATATATGGAAAGTAGATGAAACCAATACACTATTCCAACCCAGAATAAACTCTGCCACATGAAAACGTAACTGTGTATGAAATACCAGCTCCTATTAGCAGCTGGAAGGGACCGCACTGAGCAGCGGTCCCCTTCCCATTCCCAGAGTCCATTCACGTGGTATCAGGCACCAGTGTCTGTGCTCCCGGGGGCGCTGGTTAGTTTCCCACGGACTGGGGTGAGTGGGAGTGAGGACAACTCTTTGGGAGACTGTGGCTACGCTGCAGTGAGGGGCACCGCATTCCCTGCTGTCACATAGTTCTTCCCTCTGCGTCTCCCTCTCGCCCACCATCGCCCTGGGCACTCACACCTGCTTCTCTCTCCTTCCTTCCCTGACAGGTGGCTGTGGTGCTTCAGGCAGCTTTCAGGGGACATCTGGTGCGAACAAAGCTCTTAGCAAGCAAAGCACGTGGCTCAGAGGCACCCAGTGTGGCAGGCCTCCCAGACCAGGTAGCACTGGGGCACAGGCCGTCCCAGTGGCTGTCTCCAGAGCTGCTTCTCTCACATTCCATCCACTGAGAAAGCGCAGGGCACACCTCAGCCTCCACATCCCCACTTGTCCAGCAGGCATCCCCTACACTCCATCCCTGGCCATGCAGGCCACACAGGCCCCTCTTCACAGGCCCTAGATGGGTGTGGCTTTAGGGCCAATTGCCTTGAGCTGCCCAAGAGTCAAGTAGTTCAATAAAGATGTAGCTAAAAACTACTAAAGCCAGATGCAGGCCATGCTGGCCCCTCCTCCGTAAGGAGGACAAGTGTTTGTTTCAGAATCCCTACAGTTTAAAACTTCAGAACCTGCTGCCAGGAGGTTTCTCACTGACCAGCAATTCCCAAGGTGCAGGGCCACCCGAAGGGGAAACAGCTCTTCCCGTCTCCCTGACACCCAGGGTGCACTGGGGGAGTTCTGGGAGCCGGTAGGGGGCTGCCACGTGGTCATCTTCCCTGCTGTCCTTGCACCACAGAGCTCTCCCGTGTCCCATGTTGTGAGCCCCATCACCCAGGCTGAGGGCAGCCCTGCACAGGAGGAGGCCATCGTCATCATCCAGTCCGCTCTGCGGGCACACCTGGCCCGGGCCAGCCACAGGTGAGTTGGGGTCACAGGGACGTGGGACACAGACGCCACGCGGGACACTGCCCACTGTAGTGGGCCTGGAGCACTAGGCACAGGACCTGTCGCAGGAACTGGAGCAGCGCCTGCCGCCTACCAACAGGACCTCGGTTTGGGGCCAGAATAAAGACCTCATGTCCTGAGGACTCCCTGCCGTGCCATGGACGTGGAGTGGGCTGGAAGTTCTGATCCTCAGGGAGAGTCCTTTCCAGAGTCCCTTATTCCCTACTGGGAGGAGACCAGCCAAGGAGCTTCAGACACCACAGAGCTCACAGGTCACCATCTGTCTGTGGCCTGGCTTTCAGCTGTGCTGATACGTCATCCCTTTGTAAAGGAAACTGTGATGTGATCTCATTGTTGGACATGGCATATGATAGGCGACTCGTGCAGGGTCTAGATGGCAGCCTTCCCATTGGCCTCCTGGCGGATTCACTAGGACTCTCTTGGTGGCAGAAATCAAAACCCCTTGAAGTGAACCTGGGCAGAGGGGGAGTTCAGTAAGGGGAAGAGATGGCCCTGTTCCCTCACCCCACTCTGCTTCACCCCGTGTGGGGCTCATGCCCCTCTTACCATGGACTCTCTGATTCTCAGCCTCCGTGGTAGAGCCGCACAGCCACCCAGCACTTCCGAGTGGGCAGTTTCTCCCTACAAGGCTGCATCTGCATCTCATGGTCCTGACCCCATGTGACCTGAGACATGCTATGGACTCAGCTGAGTGGGGGACCCATCCCTGGGCAGGGAGCCCCAGCCAGGACGTGGAGGGCCATGCAACCTGTGACCACGTCCCCTGGGAATGGCAGCTGCCTGACCCAGACAGGAGACAGGGAACGGAGCTGTCTGAGGCCCTTTATAAAAGCGGACTGGCCTGACGTCAACATGGGCCCTGAGGAGATGGACAGGGAACATACGTGTCTGAGGCTTTTCACGACCAGACTTATCAGGATCCTGGGCACATCTAGGGTACAGGGCTGGCCGTGTGTATGCTTTTATTGGAGTACTTGCCTCCAGGCAAATTACTGAGCCCTACCGTAAACCTCAGAGAGGTATTCTCTAAAGTCAGAATCAGCTGGAGTTTTCTCTTTTTTTCCAGTGCTACCAGTAAAAGAACCACCACCTCAGCTCCTGCTAAGAGGAGATCGGCTTCAGCCACACACAGGGACGCCTCCTTGCCACCTTTCCTCACAGCTCCTCCTGGTAATTTCATTCATTTGGATTATGGCACGAGGGCAGCTCTTCTACTGAGGTCTAAGCCAAAGAGTGGCCGCCTCCAGGAAGCCTGGGCTGTGTTGGGACGGAAGGGAGGAGTGTCCCATCTGGAGCTGCCTTGAACTAAGCATCACCTTATGCCAGGAAGGCCCCTGAGAGGGCCTCCCTTGGCCAAACTTGCTCCTTGTCCCTGGGACTGTAGAGGTCTTTGCTGTCTGTCTTTCTACTCCCAGCTCCATCGGGACCAAGGCAGCTTCCTCCTTTGGGCCAGCATTTCTCTCGTATGTTCATTTGTTAAGGAAAACTTTGTTGTTATTTCCTTTTCTACTTTGTTAAAGCCCAAAACCACTCAGTGAAGAAGTCCCTGGCACTGCAGGATGCCACACCCTCATATGAGGCCTCATCCCTGCTCTGCCCGGAGCTAAGAAGGGATGCCCCAGCAGGGCCCTGCCTTTCTCTGGCCATCAGTCTCCTCATGTGCAAAGTAGCGAATGGGCTAGACAGCTTGAAAGCCACTTTTTGTTTATCTGTTTTTGTTTTTGAGACAGAGTCTCACTCTGTCACCAGGCTAGAGTGCAGTGGCGTGATCTCGGCTCACTGCAACCTCCGCCTCCCGGATTCAAGTGATTCTCCTGCCTCAGCCTCCCAAGTAGCTAGGACTACGGGCGTGCACCACCATGCTCGGCTAATTTTTGTATTTTTAGTGGAGACGGTTTCACTGTGTTGGCCAGGATGGTCTCCATCTCTTGACTTTGTGGTCTGCCTGCCTCAGCCTCCCAAAGTGCTGGGATTTCAGGCATAAGCCACCTCACCCAGCTGAAAGCCCCTCTCCACCCCTAAATTTCTGCTGCTCTGTGTGGACTTCAGATTCCGTTCTTATTCCGCAGTTAGAAACCCCTCACTGACACTTTTCTGTAAACAGAGGCTGAGTGCAGAGGCATGGTATTGAGACCAGAGGCTGTCAGGAGATGGACAAGTGCATCTTGAGACCCTGTTACGAGTGTGGCTTGCGGGGCTGTCTCGCATTCGAAGCACGCCAAGTGTCAGGCCAAGGGCTTTGCTGTGCGGAGTCCTTAGGTCTCCAGGGTGGAGTTGGGGAAGGACAGGGGAGAAGACAGGATGGCAAGGAAAACCACAAAGGAAGTGGCTCTTCTGAGCCCAAAGGGTGAGGGTGAGGAGGGCCAGTGGGCGAAGGAAGGATGAGGCCTGCCTGGGACCACGTGCCTTGGACAGGCCCAGGGAGCCAGCAGCGCCTCAGCACCACTCCAGTAAGTGTGGTGGGTGGAGGCCTCGCTTTCCCAAGGAGATCCCTACTGTGACGACACAGCGGGATTTGCGGGAAGAGGCCATGCCTGGGCCTACAGCAGACCTGGAGGCCCCAGTGCCTTCCCTCCCCAGGGGGTCCCGTTAGGGGCTTTGTTTTAGAAAATCTCCTGCATGAGCTATGACTTTTACACCACAATTTGTCCTGGAAATCACCATGTATGAAATTACATTTTATTCATTTCAGTCATTTCTTAACCTAGTTTTGTCAGAGCTAGGAAACTTTGAACTTTGATATTCTCTCCAAAACCTCCATTTGTGAAGCTCAACAAAAAGATGAGCAGCCCCGGGGTTTCAGGGAAAATGTACAGACACACAAAGCCTGAAAAGCCGCCAAGCCTGCCTGTGACTCTCGGGCTCTGCAAAAGGCTGTGAATTGTTCTCCAGGAGCCGATTCTGCTGGCCTCCCGAGACTCTGCGAGGGTGCCCTTTAGCAGCTTTGATCAGGGCTAAAGCCTGCGTTGATGCTGCCCTTTTCTCTTGCTAAATGCAAGTGATTTTAAAGGGGCAGGTTCATCGTCCTGCCTGAAAGCACCATCACGGTGACCCAGGGATTCAGCTTTGCCGACCTAAGGAAATGTCTCTGTGAAAAGTATAAATCAAGCTTTTGTTTGAGCTGATTGGTTTTTTTTTTTTTTTTTTTAAGAATAAAAGGAGATAGACTTGAAAGCTGTTTTTAATTTCATAAGGTTCTCTTTAGTATTAATTTTCTTGAAAGATGCAGGAAAAAAAAAAAGCTGACACAGTTACAGTATCTGCAGCATGGCCGAATTGTCATTTCCTTCCCTTTTAAAAATCTCAAATCAGCAGTTCATGACTTTTTTACTTTCATCTTTCGAAGGAGTAAAAGCCAGGCTCCCTCCCGAGGAGCTCTGGGCTGCTGTGGTGGGGCCTGCCCCTTTTTCAGCTCCGGTACCCATCCCCATCCCCTCTGTAGGTGGCATCCCATTCTAGAGTGGATTACAAGTGCTGAACGTTCTGGATGCTTATAAGGAAGTAGCATCCTTAGGGGAATGGCCGAGCAGCTTGCAAGCTCACAGTGATCTGTGCCTTGCCCTATCCTGCCCTACATACCAGTGGCCAGCGAGTTAACCAGGAAACCGGCTTTTTTTCTTTTTTGAGATGTGGTCTTGTTGTATTGCCCAGGCTGGTCTAGAACTCCTGGGTTCAATCCACCCTCCCACCTCCGCCTCCCAGAGTCCTGGGATTACAGGCATGAGCCATTGCACCCAGCAGAAACACTCCTACACGCCTGTAGCCTCCTGCCCAGGGCGCAGACTCCTAGGCTGCTGCCGTGGGAATGACTTTCAGGGAATTCCTCTGGCGCAGACTTGAGGTTCCTCCGTGCTGGCAAATGTCTGCTTTTGCAGGTGTTTTGATTTGGGGAAATAGAATACTTAGAGCTGAGTTTGAAGCTAGGAGAGAGAGGCTTTCTGGTAGGTGTGTAAATTGGTTCTGAGGGCCCATCTGTCCCATGGCTTACTGCTTCTGGGGGTGGCCGCCATCTTGCGGGAAAGAGCAGACAGTGAAAGGGTGTCTGTGGTGGCAGCCCCTGAGGTCAGTGTGGCTGACTCTTCTCTCTGGTTCATTTCCACAGACCCCCCTCCCTCAGGGCCACAGCTCATGGCACCTCCACCTGGGGATGACGTCACCTCCGATGACTCCGACGATATCATCATCGCCCCGTCTCTGCCCACGAAGAAGAACTTTCCAGTCTAGGTCCCCGTCATTGCCTCCATGCCGTGATGGCAACGCTGCAGAGGACACAAGAACTACAACTGGAAAGATAATTTATCGTGTTAGGAGAAGAAGGATGATATCTACTTAACACCTGAATATCTGCGTCATTTCTCTTTCTCTTTGTGCTTTTATTTGTTGAAGGAATCCCAAATGCCTTTACTTCATTCTCTGGGAATGGCCAGTGGCTCGCATCTCCTCATCTCCAGCTGCAGCTTGGATGGTGGTTTTTCAGTGCCAACAGACACGTCTTCCGTGAACTCGGGGCCGCCAGGGAGGCTGCAGTGACAGGTTCTCTGACAGCACCTCACAGCCTGCCCACAACCTTGACCTGTGAGGAGCTGCTATTAGCAGCCAGCGCCAACACCATGCACCCTCTTCCTGGTGACACCCTCGACAACCAGGATTTGCCCCCAGTAGGCCAGGCAGACGTGCCCTGCTGTGCCTTAGGAAGGTGTGAGACTAGCTGCCCCCATCCCCACAGAAAAACACGGCCTGCCTCAAGCCAGTGAAGAGCTAAAGACACCCAGGTCCCCACATGAGCTTACTCCATGCCCCAGCCCCTCACACCATCCTTTCCCCTGTCACCCCCCCTACCCCCTGGAGCACTGCCCTCCAGAGCTGCCCTTCCCAGGAAGGAGTCTGGGTGGATTCTGTCACTGCGTAGATGAAGATTTTTTAAATTCCAAATTATAATCACAAAAGCTGCATCACACTTGCTTTTGAGAACAGCAGAGTGACGTCTGTTACCAAGCCCAGCAGGTGCCTTGGCCTCTGTGGGGTCACCCAGGGGAAAGGGAGAGGAGAGAGAGGAGGCAGGCCCGCCATTCAAGGGAGAGCACAGGCTCATGATGGGACATGTCGCATCTGCTGTCTGGGACAGTCCCCATCACCCCATGTGTGTGGCCTTGCACTCCCAGCTCCACAGCTGGGCTTGGTGTGCGGAGCCCTTGGAGGCAGCAGCTGCAGAGGCCTAAGAGGGAGGTCCTGGGGTAAGCGCACAGTGTCCATGCCCATCTCTTGCTTGTGTGTGAGATTAGCCCTTACTAGGGCATCAAGAGGAAGAGCCTTAGACCTGGGTGGGCCTTCAGGGACATCTAGACCCCTGCACAACCCAGGCCTGGTGTCCGGATCTCCCCAGCACCCCTGTCAGGACTCCTGCCGGGGCTGGCCTCAGTCTCAGGAGAGGCCAGCCTTAGCCCCTCCTTACACAGCCAATGCCTTCTCCCAAGGCTTTTCTGTTCACGGGAACAGTCTAATCCCCGGGTGCCTCTTCTGCAGCATGGCAGCCTTCTGAGTCACCCCTGGGAGCCCAGCCTGAGCCTGGGGCCTCCTCCACATCGGTCAGAAGGCTGATAGCCCCAACACAGTGTCTTGTGGAAGGGAAAGAGGAGCTTCGAATGTCCACCTGCCCTGTGGGAGGAGGGCACAGGTGTGCCCAGCCCAATCCATACTCTCCCAGTCACTCAGCGATGGGGCTACCCAAAGCGGAGGATGCACTCCACTCTGCAGTTTGCTGCCTGGCCCCTGTCTCCACGTAGGCCCTGTTTCTACAGTGGGTGGAAACGAGTCAGCCGAGGGTCTGGCTTGTGCACGTGTTTTCCTCATTTGGTCTGTAAGTTTCCAAAACCACTTTTTTTCCACTGAACTGGCTGATAACTTGACAGACTATGTAACTGACACAGGGCCTCTGTAGACCCCTGCCTTCATCACCCCACCCGCCCAGGTCCACTCCCTGGGGTGCTATCCTGGCCATCCCTGCCTGCCGGCTCAAAGCTGCAGGTTCTAGGAACCAGTCCACCCTCGAAAGCCCTGAGAAGGTTAGGTACCTGTACGTTCACTGGGGGAGATCCTCTGTTCTGTGGCAGCTGCTCCCTCTCATTAAACCAAGGTATTTCTGCAGGACATGCTCACTCTTGGGAACCAGTGACCTAGAGCTTTGGGTTATCGGTATGGAGAGGGTGTGCCTGCCTCGGGCTTGCTGGAGAATAGTCTGTAGGTAAACGGCCGTGTCCTTCTTTGGTGCAGCAGGGCTGCTCTGTTAAAAGCCAGTGTCCGTCTTGAAGCTCCCTGGTAAAACAATGCATTCTCAAGCCTGTGACTTCAGCTGATGCCGTGTTCAGTGCTGGTCACCAGTCCCCTTTGCTGGGGACAGCCCATCGGGCTGTTCTGTGATTCTGGAACCCTGCAGTGTAGTTTTGTTCCATGGAGGCAGCACCAGGCGGAGAGGCCTCCTTGCCTGCTGCCCCACGTCCTGGGGGCCAGGGGTTCTGGCCCTGAGGGGACTTAGGAGGGGAAGAGGAGCCCATGGAGTCGGGCAGCAGCCAGAAAGTCAGCCTTGAACTCTGCCTTCCCGGGGTGGAGTACTCCACAAGACAGGCCCATGATTCCTGCCCCTGGTCCTAGCCATGGGTGGGGCGAGTTGGGGGCGGGGCCTAGCCATGGGAGGGGCGGGCTGGGGGCGGGGCCTAGCCGTGGGAGGGGTGAGCCGGGGGTGGGGCTGAGCCTTGGGAGGGACGAAGTGTGGGCGGGGCCTAGCCATGGGAGGGATGAGCTGTGGGTGGGCTGAACCTTGGGAGGAGTGGGGTTCATGGGCGGAGCCTAGCCGTGGGCGCGATGAACAATGGGTGGGGCTGAGCTGTGGGCGGGGCTAGGCTGCTGGAGCCAATGGTGGAGTGGGGTGGGCGGAGCTGCTGCTGGAGCTGCTGGCAGGGCCTAGGAAGGCAGGAAGAGACAGGACAACTCCCGGGGAGACTGGAAGTGGAGGGTGAGTCCCCAAGAAAGGGACTTTTGCCCCAGCGTTAAGTGCCAAAGCAGGCCCAGGTGTGAGCACTTCGGGGTAGACGTTGGTGGCACATGTTGCTCACGGTGTCCTAATTGTCACTGCAACACCTCCACATCACCTTAAACTTAAAGAACAGCAGCAAAGCTATATCTGCTATCAGAGGCTGTTGGGTAGTCCAGCTTTAAAAGAACATACTCGTTCTCCATCCCATGGCCTTTAAACAAGCAGCCACAGAAGATGTCACAGTCTCCAGGACCTGGCCCCGCTGTGTTGACAGCAGCCACACCTGCTGAGCCAACAATGCTGAGGCTGAAGCTGGCCCCGGTGCAGGGGGCTGGTGAGCTGCAGGTGCAGCTGACCCGAGGCGCACCCTCCCCTTAGAGGCCTGTCCCCACCTCCTCCCCTAGAGTCCTGTTCCTGCCACTTAGGGACCTCAGCAGAGGCATCAGCTGGAGAGCTCCAGGGACATCCCTGGAGATAGGAAGGCTCTCCTGACACAGCGCCCAGCTCTACGAGGCCTTTATAGGACCCTGTCTCCCCAGCATGTCCTGCTCATCCAGGATGGGGAGAACAAGGACGAGGGCCCAGGCTCAGAAGCCAGGGACAGACTGCCAACAACTACCAAACAGTCCAGGCATTGCGACGACCCTCAGTGTCCCTTGGTTCAATCACCCACCAGGCACAGCTGCAGAGAGAGTGTGGGGAGGGGCTGGGACCAAACAGGCCAGAAACCAGCAGAAAGGAGGCAGAAGTGAGGTGGGTGTGCCTGGGGCACAAAGCCAGCCCCAGGGGGAGTTCAGTGGAGTCCTACAGCCAATTCCTGTGCAGACTGTGATGCCAGAGAGGCATGCAGCCTCTGGGCAAGTGGGGAGATGGCTTGGGTGGTCCCCACAAGGGAGAAGAGGTGGAAGAGCCAGAGAAGACCACCAAGACCACTGTTCCCCTAGGCCTCGGGTGAGTGACCTGTGAGACTAGCGAGCAGAACCAAGCAGGGCTAAACTCCAACCCAGGGCCCCGTGTTGGACAAAGTAGCTTTTTCTTTGCTCGTTTATCTATGTATTAAGAAGAGACTAAAATAGCCAAACGACGCTGGTCGCACGCGCTGGCTGTGGTCTGTCTGCTGAATGTCTATTTTTATACAGACCATGCCCTTGATCCCTCAGATGGATCAGAAACCCCCTTCCTTGCAAAAAAGCCAGTTGAATTAGGAAAAGATAGCCCAACCTAGAGCTCAGATCTACCAAGATAAGTACAGCAAAGCTTTGCTGCATTTTTGAGGAATAAAAACTTGCAGAAAGTACCAATAACCTTCAAGATCTGAATGAGATCTATTATAACCTGTCCAAACGATTGCAAAATTCCTCCTTTGGTTTTTGAAGCAGTGTCTGCTCTCACGTGACTCAGAGATTCTCTGAGGACCAGGGAGTTGACACACAAACCTCGCCATGGGTCGGAGCCAGCTATTTCTCAAGGCTCCTACCTCGCCAAGCTCCCAAGGGCCTGCCGGCAGTGCCTACGCCATGCTAACAACCCTGTCTGGTACACACCATGGCTGGGTAAGCACCCTTAAAAGCGAGACAAATAACGTCTGGAAACTGAAATGTGAAACTGTCAAGATGGCTTAGGAGAGGAAGGAGTGAACCCCACTGGTCTTTGGCATTTTGTATTTAGGATTATTCTAATTTTATACATAATTTATAGGCAGAACTTTTGGAAGGGATAAGGTTTTCATTCTTGTACAACTCATTATTGGCTTTTAAATAAAAAGTTGTTTTTCAAGTTGCCTTGATTGCCCTATAAAGCCTTTTAATTACCTCCAGATAATTAAAATACACCTTTTAATTGCCTCTAGGTGTGTTCCCGCTGCACGTACTCAGGCTGCACAAATGATTCGCTTCAGAAACCCCACTTCTCTGGGCTTCTGGCATTTTGCTGTGGTCATAGTGCAGGCTTGGGTTTGGAGAGCCAGCTGGGGGGACGGGTCCCGCCGCCAGCTCCCTGCCATGCATGAACTCGGATGCAACTCTTGACATCCAGGTCCCTCGTGGAATTTCTGGTCCTTAGATACGAGTGAGCACACAAAAATGTGTGTGCGTGAGGGAGTTATTTCTCCAAATTTGATTTCATTTTTGTTTCAGGAGCAAGGAAAGAATAATTTACTGAGGAATCAAACACAGGTGGGAATGACCAAAAGGAGCTGATATCTGGGTTTTGTTTTTCAATATTTTGTTGCATAGAACAAGGTGCATCTGCAACTTTGTGCGCTTGTGGCTGCCTGCCCTGGGGTGCTAAATCCTGGGCGGAGTTTGTCTGAAGCCTCCACAGTTGCTGTGGTTGGCTCTGGCATTTGCCCAAACCCATTTTCTCTCTGTTGTTCTCATATATATGTGTGTGAAAATATATGTATATTTTTTCATTGAGATAGGGTCTTGCTCTCTTGCCAGACTGGAGTGCAGTGGTGCAACCATAGCTCACTGCAGCCTCAAACTTCTGGGTTTAAATGATCCTCCTGCCTCAGCCTCCCAAGTAGCTGGGATTATAGGTGTGCACCACCATGGCCAACCATTTCTTTTAAAAATTTCTGTAGAGGCGGGGGTCTTGCTAAGTTGCCCAGGCTGGTTTCGAACTCCTGGCCCCAAGCAATCCTCCCACCTCAGCCTCCCAAGTGGCTGAAACTGCAGGTGTACACCTGGCTAACATAAAATATGTGGGGGTGGGGTGGGGAGAGTGGGGCACAGCAGCTCACACCTGTAATACCAGCACTTTAGGAGGCTGAGGCAGTGAATCACCTGAGGTCAGGGGTTTAAGGCCAGCCTGGCCAACATGGTGAAACCCCATCTCTACTAAAAATACAAAAATTAGCCAGGCATGGTGACAGGCGCCTATAATCCCAGCTACTCAAAAGGCTGAGTCAGGAGAATCACTTGAACCTGGGAGGTGGAGGTTGCAGTGAGCCATGGCACGCCAGCCTGGGCGATGAGAGCAAAATTCTGTCTCAACCAATCAATCAATTTTTGGTAGAGATAGGGTCTTGCTATATTGCCCAGGCTGGTGTACAATGCCTGGCCTCAAGAGATCCTCCCGCCTTGGCCTCCCAAAGTGCTGGAATTTCAGGTATGAGCCACTGTGCCCTGCCCTGAGCCCATATTTACACCTCGATAGCTTGTGTGCTGTGCTGGCCAGCAGTTTATTTGAAAATTTGCACTTTGCAGAGGAACTGGTAGGACCTGAAGGAGCCTGTGGCAATGGAGAGCATGGTGTACCAGGCACTCACCCACTGCAAGCTCGCAATCACTGCAGCCGCCAGCTGTGATCTCCCCGAGGGGTTCAGACCCAGCGGCAGAGAGGAGACAGCCTGTGGGGGCTTGCCAGCTAAAGCTGGCGAGAGGAGGAGGGGGAAGTTCCAACCTCAGGCCTCCACCTGCCTTGGGCAGTGATATGGATAGACATGGACGTATGTGAGTGCGGACATCCATGCACACAGGCACAGGCACACGGGGAGAATCCCTCTTCCTCTTCCCCATCCGGCTCACTGGTTTTTTGTGCTCCCAGGCACACGCTTAGTGCATGTGGGCCGCCTCAAAGACCAAGTGAGAGTCACCACAGGCTCTTGCCAAGATAATTTTAAATATGAGATTCCTCCAAGGTCCCTGAGGGACATAGGAAAAAAAAGAAGTAAGCCTCTGAATCCCTCGCTCCTTTCAGCCCTGCTGTCGGGCTTGGAATGTGAATGATGGGCTGTGGAACAGGGTGGCGTGTCTCTGCGTGCTAATGGCCTTCGGCCAGCACCTTCCAATTGGTTTCCAGGAGCCGGGCCCAGTGACAGCCCCAAGGTCCGGCCCTATTAGATGGGGTCTGCCTCAGGAACCTGAGGGACGTTTCCATGGTGCTGTGTTCCTTTCTGAATAAGAGGAGGGGGTGCCCCTGAGCTATTCGTTAATGAAGCCCCAGAGCAGCCTGGGAGTCAAAGGAGAGAGTGCAGCGCTGCCAGGGCTCCCGCGGCTGCCATTCATGGCGGCCCAGTCTGGGGGCTTCCTCCCCACCAGCTCTTCCCTTCCCAGGCCGGGCTTGCAAAGGAATGAAAGCAGGGAAGGGTGTGAGTGGGTGGGCCGGGGCACAGCTCGCATAAGATATACAAAGGGTGCTGGTTCCCGCTCCTCGCAGCCTCGCCCACCCCATTCCCTTCTCATACCCACCTCTCCCCCAGCATGCTGCAGGCTGCAGGCTTGGCTCCACTCCACTTCCACTCCACTCACCGCCCCCTCCTGCCCCCCCAACCCTGTCCCGTTCATCGCCCACCCCAGCTACCCTCACCCAGGATTAGGCCCTTCCCTCCTCATCACTCCTCCCTGCTTTCAGGATTTCTCTTCTGCCCTGGCACTCAGTCCTACCCTCTGCCTGTTGAGTGTGGGTGTCCTCACGGCTCCGTCCCCAACACCCCGACCTGCCTGGATCATCTACTGGATGGCTGCACATTCATGTCTCAGACGCCTCCAGTTCAGCTTAGCTCGGCTTCAATTTACCTTGACCCGTGCCCCGACCCTGCTCCCTGTTCAGTAAATGACATACAAGCCACATGGTTGTCCCTGCCAGAAATCCAGAGATCATCCCTGTCTCCCTCAATGTCCTCACCAGCCCCCAACAGGGGCTACCCCCTCAGCAGCCCTCAACTCTGCTGCCACATCTGTAGTGACCCCACCAGACAGTTCCCACAGGCTCCAAGACAAAACCCACCTCCTGAACATTCCAGACTACTGCGTGTCCACACACACAAAGACACATGCACACACAAAACGCCACGATGCAAATGTACATGCAGACATATGCCCACAAACCCGTGCACACACATGCAACGATGCAAACATATTTGAAAATGCACACTGCACCAGTGTGCACATGCACACACCAATGCCTGCACTCTCACATATACACACACAACACACCTCGCACACACATGCAAACATATAAACATGCATCCAAAAACATACCTGCAAGGGCAAACATACACAAACTTGCACCCCACATATACACAGGCACACACACATACATGACAACAGACATACACATGAAACACACATGCACACATGCAAATATGCACACACACGCACGCACTTAAGGCTCAAGCCGGCTTGAGCTATGTGAGGCTCCACTTTTCCAAAAAAGAGACTGCAAAAAAAAGAAAACGAATCTAGCCAACTTGAAAGTATGAGCTTTTTTTTTTTTTTTAGAGGGAGTCTTGCTCATCGCCAGGCTGGAACACAGTGGCACTATCTCAGCTCACTGCAACCTCCATCTCCTGGGTTCAAGTGATTCTTCCACCTCAGCCTCCCAAGCAGCTGGGACTACAGGCGAGTGCCACCATGCCTCGCTAATTTTTGTATTTTTAGTAGAGACGAGGTTTCAACATGTTGGCGAGGATGGTCTTGATCTCTTGACCTCATAATTTGCCCGCCTTGGCCTCCCGCAGTGCTGGGATTACAGATGTGAGCCACCGTGCCCAGCCAAAAGTATGAGCTTTTGATAGGTGTGGACCAAAGTGTCAAATGCCAACTTGTTAATAATTAATATGTTAATCTGGTCACACATCATGCATATTTAAAGTCATATCTAAAAGAAAACACTGATCTAGGAGCATGCCTCTCGTGGCACCCCTGAGACTTGGCTGCACTGGCAGCTTGGTCCCCGTGTTTTGGGTCCTCTCACACAGTTTTCCATGCACGACATCCTCCACTTCCAGCTAAGCTGTCTGCAATTCACGTGACGATTTAGAAATCTGCTCATGCTGGGCGCAGCAGCTCCCGCCTGTAATCCCAGCATGTTGGGAGGCCGAGGTGGGGAGATCCAGCTTGAACCAGGAGTTTGAGACCAGCCTGGACAACACAGTGAAACCCCCTCTCTACAAAAATACAAAAATGAGCTGGGCATGGTGGTGTGCACCTGTGGTCCCAGCTACTTGGGAGGCTGAAGGGGGAGGATTGCGTGAATCTGAGAAAATGCAGGTTGCAGCGAGCTGAGATGGTGCCATTGTACTTCAGCCTGGGTAGCAGAGCAAGACTCTGTCTAAAAAAAGAAAAAAGAAAAAAAAATCTGAACAGGACATGCCATGATTGGAGCATTTCTCCCCAAGCCACGAGTGCTGGTGTGCTGGACCTGAGGACGGTGTCCAGGTGGTAGTGGTTTTATGATCACATTTCAAAATGTAACCACTGGCTATATATTTGTTTGTTTGTTTGTTTTTGAGATGGAGTTTCATTCGTTGCCCAGGCCAGAGTGCAATGGTGTGATCTTGGCTCACCACAACCTCCACCTCCTGGGTTCAAGCGATTCTCCTGCCTCAGCTTTCCCAAATAGCTGGAATTACAGGCATGCATCACCACACCCAGCTAATTTTGTATTTTTAGTAGAGATGGGGTTCTTCATGTTGGTCAGACTGGTCTCGAACTCCCGACCTCAGCTGATCTGCCCGCCTCTGCCTCCCAAAATGCTGGGATTACAGCTGTGAGCCACTGCGCCTGGCCCCACTGGCTGTATTTTTAAAGTCGCATTTTAAAGGCTGATTCATAAAGACAGCCAAAGCTTGCAAATGTGAGATTCTACTCCTGGAAAAATGACTAATCTGAGTTAAATTTATTTCTGACATCTTTTTAGTGGATTGTGCCAGGCGACCTCCATACATATTGCTCCCAGCTTTCAGACTCCTCCCTCAGTTCCCAAATAGTGTGTGGCTGTCAAAATAAACTAATTGAGAGCCTTATGCTATGAGATACTTTCTAAGGACTTAAGAAGGCAGCACCCTCTTTTCTGAAGGATACTTTTACATTTTTATTTCTGTATATATATATATTTTTTACAGACAAGATCTTGCACCCCAGGCTGGAGTGCAGCGGCACAATCATGGCTCACTGCAGCCTTGAACTCTTGGGTTCAAGGGATCCTCCTGCCTCAGCCTCCCGAGTAGCTGGAACTACTCCCTCTCCCATCTGCCCTTCACCTACTCACCTGACTCTTTCCCACTGGCCATTTCTATTTTACAATGACCTTTTGTTTCTTAAAAAAGATATCTAACACATTATAAAAAGAAAAACAGAGAAGCGTAGAGTAGCGTTATCGCCCTCTGGCCCCACCCATTCTGGGGCTTTTGTCTCTCCTCCCCACTGCTACTAGGGAACTCTTAGTCCAGAGCCAGTGTGAGCTGTTCCTCAGCCCCTTGCTCCACAGACGTGCTCAGGTCCCACGTGGCACCTTGGGTCCCATCAGTGCCTCCTCGAGGCAGCACATGCCTGCCGTCTGGCCTCCTCTCCAGCCACACACCCCTCACCACTGGTCTTTTTGGAAAATGCTGGGCCCTCCCCCACCTCCAGCTGGCCCCCACCCCATCCTGTTTCTGCTCCAGGAATGGAGCCAGCCCGGATGACCCTCTACTGAGAAGCTTTTCACGACCAGCTCCTCCTCCCCACTGTAATCTCGCGGCACCAGCCTGCCTGTGTGTTTTAGTATTTATTGAACCCGAGGGCACTTTGGACACACTATCAGGGTTTATTTTGTCTGTTTGCAACTAGACTAAGCTCTGTGAAGACTAGATCTTTGGGGCCAGGAAATATTTTTTTCTTTTTTAATATTTTGTAGACAAGGTCTCGCTCTGTTGCCCAGGCTGGAGTGCAGTAGTGCAATCAGAGCTCACTGCAACCTTGCACCCCTGGTCTCAAGTGATTCTCCCACCTCAGCCTCCCAAGTAGCTGGAACTACAGGTGTGTGCTCCCACAACTGGCTAACTCTTAATTTTTTTCTCTTCTTTTGCTGTGTTGCCCAGGCTGGTCTGAGACTCCTGGCCTCAAGCGATCCTCCCACCTCGACCTCCCAAAGTGCTGGGAGGACAGGAATGAGCCACTTCACCAATCCTAAATTCATTTACTCATCAAATATCCACTGGCTTAGGTGCAGAGAACCCAAGGGGGACAGAGCACAGCCAAAGTCTCCCCTCCAGGGTGGCGGGGACCCAGGTGATTTAGACCCAGGAACTAGGAGTGTTGGGGAGCAGTTCTGGTCTCCCAGAAAAGGGAGTTGGGGCTGCAGCTGAGCAGGTGGGGAGGGGAGTGTCTTCCAGGCCCAGGGAACTGTCAACCTCCTTCCAGAGGAAAAGGGAGCAGGCTCCCCACCTCCAAGATGGGAAAGGCCCCAGGGTGGCCCGACACAGTGGGTCAGGCATGGCAGGGGCAACAGGGCTCAGGAGGGACACAAAGGCCAGGCTGGAGGGACCTGGTCCTGAAGCTGTGGGAACAGGATTGGATTTGCATTTGAGAAGGGGAGGCTGGGAGCAAGAGGGGACGACTGCTCATGGGCTGATGAGGAACCATGTGCGTGCTGACCCAGGGAGGAGAGAGCCCAGGGCCCTGGGAAGGGGAGAGCCGGGATGTTGGCCAAGAGAGGCAGTGAGGGAGGAGGCCAGGCCAGGCTGGGGAGCTGCGCAGAGGGGAGCACATTCCATCCCTCTTCCAGAAAGAAGCCACGTCCGGGCCAGCTCCTCCTACCCCAGCTCCTGCTACCCCAGCTCCTCCTGCCCCAGGTCCTCCTACCCCAGCTCCTCCTACCCCAGCTCCTGCTACCCCAGCTCCTCCTACCCCAGCTCCTCCAGCTCCTCCTACCCCAGCTCCTCCTACCCCAGCTCCTCCAGCTCCTCCTACCCCAGCTCCTCCTACCCCAGCTCCTCCTCCTCCTACCCCAGCTCCTCCTGCTCCTCCTGCCCCAGCTCCTTCTGCCCCAGCTCCTCCTGCTCCTCCTGCCCCAGCTCCTTCTGCCCCAGCTCCTCCTGCTCCTCCTGCCCCAGCCTCTCTGTACTCACAGGGACCTGTGGAGCAGAGAGGGCTTTCTGGGGTCCTCGGAGGCTGGGCTGGGCCCCCAAAGCTGGGTCTCTGCTCTAGGCCCACTGAAGTTGAGCCCGGTAGGGCCTCCTCCTGCATCCCACATCCTCCCTGCCAGGCTGCAGGCCCAGCTGGGAACTCTAGGAAGGAAAGGGTGGCGGGGTGTGGGGGCAGGGGTGGGGGCAAGTGGGGTGGGTGGGTCCCGGGCCTGCAGGTGGAATAATGCAGCCCCAGGATTCCAGCCACCACCCCCTCCCCATCTCGGGCAACCTGTGGTGAGCCTCAGGTCCACCACCCCTACCCAAGGGCGTGCTGGCCCTGTCTCTGGGTGGCTGTAAGCCAGTGGCCAGGGAGGCCTATGCCAGCCAGCAGAGCTCTGTAAGAGCAAGAGGTTGTTCATCCCAGACACAGACCCCAAGCGTCTATCCCGGGCCCAGCCCCAGCCCTCATAATACCTTGCTTCCAGAAGCCTCTGCCTGCTCCTCTCTGGAGCCCTGCACCCCTGCACCCCCCACCCCGGAGCGATGTGGAGGCTTCGCCAGTCCTGGGAGGACTCTGGACTTGGTCCTCAGGTCCTGGGAGGCCAGGGAGGGGCTGGCAGGGGGGCAGCAGGCCAGATTCCTTGGCGGAGATGAACCAGGGTGGTGCAGAGAAGTTCAGGGCAAAGGGGATGGCATTGCCACCGGTGCTCCGGGGAACCCGGGGCGAGGCACTTCCTTTTCTGAGCCTCTGGAGCTGAGACTGCAGGTGTGGAGCTGGAGAGCCCTTCCCCAATGTCGACTGGCATCTGCGTATGGAGGAGGGGGCCATGCCAGGGCAGGGTGATGACGCCTCTGAGGGGCTTCCCCAGGTGACCCCCAGAGGTCTTCACATGATCCAAAAAAGGCCCCACCTCCTGCCTCCAGAGCTTTCCTATGAGATGAGCCCCTCTGGGCAAGCAGGCCACCCCTAGAGTGGCCTCCAGAACCTTCCCTGCTTGTCCTAGGATGGGAGCTGGGCAAGGGGTGGGGGCCACAGAGGGGGGCTGCCTATAACCCACCTCCACACACAGCACTCCTTCCCCTGCGCTGAGCTGGGTCTCCAGGGTGTTGTGTTCTGGACAAAGCCTCGGCAGAGGTGCTGGGGGTCCCTCATTCCCTCCTGGACCCTCTGCCTTGGAAATGGCATGTCAAGGGGAAGATCGGATCTCCAGAGACTCCCTAGACCCAGCAGCCTGCCCGGCCTAGTGAGGGAGACCCTGGGCTCCCTGGGCTCCCTGAGCCCACCCTGACCAGGAAACCACTCAACGAAGCTGAGCCGGCCTTTGCCCATGCATGGGGAGTGAGGTTGGTCGGATCCAGGCTTTCAAACCTAGAGGGTGCAGACACTCCCTTCCCCAGGCCAGACAGAGACACAGTGGACGTGAGGTGGGGACAGGGCTCCCCATAGGGACATGGGGCAGAGCACATAGGTTATGTGGGGCCTGGCCTTAGACACCCTTTTCCCCAGCATAATCCCAGCACCCACTGTGGAGGGAAGCATGACCCTCCTCCTTTCACAGCTGGGGAAACGGAGGCTTAGAGCACTGCCTGGCACTCTCTAAGTCTCTGCTCTTGGAAGGGGAGCAATGTCTCCTTGGCAGCTCAAGCCTGTGACAGACTGAGGGTCCTGTGAGAGCAGTGGGCAGGTCTCCTGAGAGGGAGGTGAGACTCTGTCCCCCACTCCCACACCCACTCCACCCCAGCACCTCCCTCCACGCCCACCCTGGCCTGTTTCTGGAGGTCTGTGAAAGACGTCTTATTCACCAAGCTCAGGCAGTGGGGTTGGTGGTCTGCCTGCCAACAGTGACTCAGCCAGCCTTTGTTACCAATGCCAATTGCAGCCTACGGGTCGGCCAGATACCCCCTTCACTGCTCCTGGAATTGGAGCACTGGAGGCTGCCTGGAAGAGATGATAGTACTGGGTCGTGATGAACATTCCTGCTCAGACCCAGCCAGCTGCCGGCACCCACAGAGCAGGTGTGTGTTTTTTACTAGCAGACAAAGAACATCCCTTGAAATCATCAGAACATTAAGAAAGCTTTCCCCATTTCGTTTTTTGTTTCTTTTTTTTTTTCAGACGGATCTCACTCTCTGTCCCCCAGGCTAGAGTGCAGTGGTGCGATCTCGGCTCACTGCAACCTCTGCATCCCGAGTTCTAGCGATTCTCCTGCCTCAGGCTTGCGAGTAGCTGGGATTACAGACACCTGCCACCGTGCCCAGCTAATCTTTTGTATTTCAGTAGAGATGGGGTTTCACTGTGTTGCCCAGGCTGGTCTTGAGTTCAGGCAACCCACTGGCCTTGGCTTCCCAAAGTGCCAGGATTACAGGCTTGAGCCACTGTGCCCAGCCTGGTTTTTATTTTTATGTTTTTGAGACAGGGTCTTGCTCTGTTGCTCAGGCTGTAGTGCAGCGATGCAATCACAGCTCACTACAGCCTCGACCTCCTGGGCTCAGGTGATCCTCCTGTCTCAGCTTCTCAAGTAGCTGGGATTACAGGCATGTGCCACCACATCCAGCTAACTTTGGCATTTTTAGTAGAGACCGGGTTTCACTATGTTGGCCAGGCTAGTCTGGAACTCCTGACCTCAAGTGATCCGCCCTCCTTGGCCTCCCAAAGTGCTGGGATTACAGGCGTGAGCCATCCCACCTGGCCCCTCCCCTACATTGGAGTTCCTGGTATCTGCTGTTTCCCTCTTTCTGTCCATGTTTGCTCATTGCTTAGCTCCTGCTTATAAGTGAGAATGTGCAGTATGTGAGTGAGTTCACTTAGGATGATGGCCTCCAGCTCCGTCCATGTTCCTGCAAAGGCCATGATTTCATTCTTTTTTTTTTTTTTGAAGTGGAGTTTCGCTCTGTAGCCCAGGCTGGAGTGCAATGGCATGATCTTGGCTCACCGCTACCTCTGCCTCCCGGGTTCAAGTGATTCTCCTGCCTCAGCCTCCCGAGTAGCTAGGACTACAGGTACCCACCACCATGCCTGGATAATTTTTATATTTTTAGTAGAGAAAGGATTTCACCAAGTTGGCCATGATGGTCTCGATCTCTTGACTTCGTGATCCGCTTGCTTCGGCCTCCCAAAGTGCTTTGATTACAGGTGTGAGCCACCTCGCCGGGTCTCATTCTTTTTTTGACTGTTTTCTCCATGAGTCAGGGTTGTGGTTTGGGATGAGTCTCTTCCCTTCTCAGAGCCACAGTTTCCCCATCTGTAAAACAGGAAACTGGACTTAGTGGATGCTGAGTTCACTGCCCCCCGTCAGTGACATGGGTTCCCAAAGGGGTCATAGCAGTTGGGCCAAGCCCAACCTAAGTCCCAGGTCTCATGACTCTCAGCACAGTGCCCATTGCAACAAAATCTAGCTGCTGGTGGAGCTGAGTGGACAGGCTAATTTTTTTTTTTTTTTGAGATGGAGTCTTGCCCTGTCGCTCAGGCTGGAGTGCAGTGTCATGATCTCAGCTCACTGCAACCTCTGCCTCCCAGATTCAAGTGATTCTCCTGCCTCAGCCTCCTGAGTAGCTGGGATTACAGGAGCACGCCACCACACCTGGCTAATTTTTTGTATCTTTAGTAGAGATGGGGTTTCACCACATTGGCCAGGCTGGTCTTGAACTCCTGATCTCGTGATCCACCTGTCTTGGCCACCCAAAGTGCTAGGATTACAAGCGTGAACCACCTCGCCAGGCCCACCCCTCCTTTTTTTTTTTTTTTTTTTTTTTGAGTCTTGCTCTGTTGCCCAGGCTGGAATACAGTGGTACAATCTCAGCTCACTGCCACCTCCACTTCCCAGGTTCAAGCAATTCTCCTGCCTCAGCCTCCTGAGTAGCTGGGATTACAGGCGCCTGCCACCACGTCTGGCTAATTTTTGTGTTTTTAGTAGAGACAGGGTTTCACCATGTTGGTCAGGCTGGTCTTGAACTGCTGACCTCGTGATCTACCCGCTTCAGCCTCCCAAAGTGTTGGGATTACAGGTGTGAGCCACCATACCCAGCCACTAAGTTTTTTAATGTTTTGTAGAGATGAGGGTCCCCCTAGGTTTCCCAGGCTGGTCTGGAACTCCTGGCTCAAGCAATCCTCCAACCTGGGCCTCCCAATGTGCTGGAATTACAGGCATGAACAGCCATGGGTGGCCTCAGGGCGCTATTTTCAATCTACACTGGGCTTGGGACCCAGACACCCAGTCTTGTTAGTCTTATGTGGCAAGCAGAGAAGTGCTGGATGACACACTCGACTTGAGTGATGGGACTCAGGACAGAATTCCTGGCCGCTCAGAGGCCACCCCCACTGGTCTCCAGGCTCCCAGTGGCTTTCTGGACAAGGCGAGACTGCTGGCCAGGTGAGCCCAGATAAATGAGAGGCACTCACATCCTCGCACTGGCCAGGTCTGCGTGGCTCGCTCCATGGTCCTCTTGGGGACCACGCTGGCTGGCATCTCTCCCAGCCTCCAGAGCCGCAGGCCGGTTGTCTCAGACCCAGATTGAAAGTGGTGCTCCTGTAGCTTCCCTGCAGCCGAGATCCATCAGCCAGGTGTCTGTGGTCAGCCAGGCACCAGGCTAGCTGTGCGACCACAGCGTCACCCAGCCTCATCTCAGCGGGCACCAGGAAGCCCCGCCCTGCAGCCCTCTCTTCCCCGCCAATGAGCTCCCTCTCCACTAAAAAATGTGGATGGGGCCCAAACACAGGGAATTCCATTGTCCTGGCTTCCACCTCAGCATATGGGGGCCCTCAGCTCAGGCCTGGCCTCTCTGTAGGCCTGGGGACAACTGTTCCCGAGCCTCAACCCTGACACCTTCCTGGCGTGGGGGACAGACCCTGGGAGCTCCTGGCCTGGCTGCTCCCCTCCCTCGGGGCCTGACACTTCTACCAGAGGCTTCCAGACAACTCGGCCCTCACAGACTTTCTCATACCTGGTTTTTGCTCACAATCCCTATTTCACTCAAAAAAAGGAAGGGAAGGATGGAGGGAGTGAGAGAGAAAGGGAGATGGGAGGGAGGAAAGGAAGGAGGGAGGGAGAAAGGAAGGAAGGAGAAAAAGATGGAGGAAAGGAGGGAGGAAGAAAGAAAGGAGGGAAAGACAGAGGGAAGGAGAGAGAAAGGAGGGAGGGAGGGAGGAAAGGAGGGAGGAAGACGGAGTGAGGAAGGGAGGAAGGGAAGAAGGGAAAGAGGGAGAGAGGGGGAAGGAGGGAGGGAGGAAAGGAGGGAAGGAAGGAGAGAAGGGAAAAGGAGGGACAGAGGGAAAGAGGGAGGGTGGGGGAAAGGAAGGAGAGAAAGGGAGGGAGGAGAGAAGGAGGGAGGGAAGAAGTGGGGAGGGAGGAAGGGCCAGTGGAACAGGGCTGAACCCTGGTTACCTGACTGGCTGGTGACTCTCAAGGCCTCCCATGCAAGGGCAGGGCCCAGGCCTCAGTTACTCCATCTGTAGAGTGGGACTAAAGTCCAGCCTCCAGCCACAGTGGTTGCAGGACAGATGGGAAAACCACAGTAGCTCTGGGCAGTGACATCAGGTCACAGCAGGTGGGATGGTAGCGGAAACTTCCTCCATGCCCGTCCCACACTAGGTTCTGTACCTGGCCTTCTCTCCTTTAACCCTCCTGGAAGCTGGGGGTTTTCAGTTCCACGGGAGTTTTTCTTCAACACTGGGTCCCAGCCAGCGTTGCACTGGGGTGGGTTAGGGACCCTGGCTGTGTTCTTCCGGAACTTTGGCTGTGGGCCCCTTATTCTCTCCACCCTGGGCCCCTTTTACCAATTCTTCCTCCACAGGCCCCTTAGGAATAGATTTCACCGTCCAAGCACACTGCAAACATTAATCAGTCATCAGCACTGTTCCATCCCACACCAATCAGAGGCACAGGGCATCAGCCACCAAGAAGCTCTGAGAAAGCTGGTGTATTTGTTTCTGGATTTGCTGTGACAAAGCTCCACGAGCTGGGTGGCTTCAAACACAGACATGCATTGTCTCACAGTTCTGGGGGCCAGAAGTCTGAGATCGAGGCAGGGAGGCTCTGAGGGACGGGCTGCCCCAGGCTTCTCTCCCAGCTTCTGCTGGCCCCAGCAATGCTCTGTGCTTGGGGGCTGTGGTGGCATCACTCTGATCTCTGCTTCTGTCTTCACACGGGGTTTTTCCTTCTGTGTCTGTATCTCAGAGTCCGCGTCCAAATTTAGCTTTTCTTATAAGGACACCATCTTTGCACTAGGGACCCCTCTAATCCAATATGACCTCATCTTAACTTGATTGCATTAACAAAGACCCTTTTTTAGAGAGAAGGTCTTGCTCCGTCACCCAGGCTGGAGTGCAGTGGTACAATCACAGCTCACTGCAGCCCAGATCTCCCAGGCTCAAGGGATCCTCCTGCCTCAGCCTCCCAAAATGCTTGGATTTCAGGCATGAGCCAGTGCACCCGGCCCCTTTCTTTAAAGAAGGTCACATTCACAGATACCACAGGTTAGGAATGGAACATATCTTTTTGGGGAACATAATTCAATCCAGTATACCTGAATGATCATTTTTTTTCTTTTTGAGGTGGAGTCTTTCTCTGTTGCCCAGGCTGGAGTGCAGTGGCATGATCTCAGCTCACTGCAACCTCCATCTCTGGGTTCAAGCAATTCTCCCACCTCAGCCTCCTGAGTAGCTAAGATTACAGGCATGTGCCACCACACCTGGCTAATTTTTGTATTTTTAGTAGAGACGGGTTTCATCATATTGGCCAGGCTGGTCTCGAACTCCTGACCTCAGGCGATCTCCGCCCCCTCAGTCTACCAGTGTTGGGATTACAGGCATGAGCCACCATGCCTGGCCCTGAGTTATCATTTCACATAATGTCTGTATTAGGCTTTCTGGCTTTTTTTTTTTTTTGGAGAAGAAGGCTTGCTCTGTCTCCCAGGCTGGTGTGCAGTGGTGCAATCTCGGCTCACTGCAACCTCCATCTCCGGGGTTCACTTGACTCTCCTGCCTCAGCCTCCCAAGTAGCTGAGATTTACAGGTGCCTGCCACCATGCCTAGCTAATTTTTGTATTTTTTAGTAGAGACGGGGTTTCACCATGTTGGCCAGGCTGGTCTTGAACTCCTGACCTCAGGTGATCCACCAGCCTTGGCCTCCAAAAGTGCTGGGATTACAAGTGTGAGCCACCACGCCCAGCCGGCTTTCTGGTTTTATCAGAAGAAAAAGCACGATTTTGCAAGGCTTCTGGAAATATGGGAAGGAACTCATGTACTCCCTGCCTGCATGTGTGTACCCTGGCAGGACTGCCAGGCTGGTATGGAGGGCACTGGAGTCCGGGGGAAGCCGGAGGTCCGTCTGTGGCCACAGAAGCTGCTGCCAATAGCAAGAACGAGAAACAATCTTGGGCCATGAGGACCATTTCTGCAGCTGGCCAGGGTCTGCCCCTTTCATCTCTGGAGTTACGCGACACAGAACCCTGAGGTCAGAGTCAACTGGGGCTGCAGGCCATGCAGGTGACCCAACCCTGAGGTCAGAGTCAACTGGGGGTGCAGGCCATGCAGGTGATCCCCTCACTGTGCAGACGAGGGCACAGGCTGGATGCTGGAGGAGTGTCAGGCTAGGAGTGGGCATCCTGCCTATGCCACCTGTTCACAGTGAACACTCAGCTGGTGCCAGGGAAGAGGACTCACCTGGCCAGGTACCAACCCACCCCAAGGAGGTAGTCTTGGTCTTAGGGGGCTGGGGGGCTCTTCATTCTGCCTGGAGCTCCCAGCAACCACGGCATTGGAGAGAGAGGAACCTGAGCCAGTATCCCCACCCCACCCAGAATTCTTGGCTCTTCAGTCTTTAGGGATGGAGAATGCGACCTCCCCAATTCTGCTCGGCCGTTATTTCCCAACTGGGTGGTGCCTCTAAGTTATCCAGTAGGTGGTAACTGCAGCTTGGCTAGGCCCTCTTGCCCGGTGCCCTATCACAGGAAAACAGGCGAGTCAGAGCAGTCGATGAGCCGAAGCCCAGGCCTCCTGGGAAGCCACTGCCCAGAACCATCCCTGCCTGCAAAGAGCCCTTCCTGCCAGGAAAAGCCTGCCTGCCCACAGAGCTGGCCAAGCTGGGCACAGCAGATGGCGGAGCCCGGGTGTGGAAACCTGTTTCTCAGTACACAGGAGGTCCAGGAATAAGGCGAAACAGAGCCAGGATGCATCCACTGCCCCGGAGTCGGGAGGAGGTATGCACCTCGGCCCAAGCAGGTGCTATGTCCATCCTCCCAGCTCCGGCAGCTCCCGTCTCCCCTTTAGCAGAGGAAGAGGCACAGCCATGAGGAGGTCCTGTTAGGAAATTTGGATGTGTGGCTCCAAAGCCCACGATTGGCTCTCGCTGGCAGTTGCCTGAATTTTCAGGCCCCAGGATGCCAGGACAGGGCATTGTCTTCGTCTTAGGTCTTGACAAAAGACTCACCCTGCCCCAGAGGGAAGGCTGGATGGGGACTGAATCTATCTTTGGATCCACTTAACACTCTTACTTTAAAAAAAAAAATGTTTTTTTTTTTCAAGACGGCGTCTCGCTTTGTTGCCCAGGTTGGAGTACAGTGGTGTGAGCTCCACTGACTGCAACCTCTACGTCCTGGGTTCAAGCAATTCTCCTGCCTTAGCCTCCGGCCGGAGTAGCTGGGACTACAGGCACCTGCCACCACGCCTGGCTAATTTTTGTATTTTTAGTAGAGACGGGGTTTCACCATGTTGGCCATGACTGGTCTCGAACTCCTGACCTCAGGTGATCCACCTGCCTCCGCCTCCCAAAGTGCTGGGATTACAGGCGTGAGCCACCGCGCCCAGCCAACACTTGTACCTTTGTCATCTCCTTTTACAGACACCGATGCACACAGTGGTGCACAGAGCGGTTAAGTAACTTGCCCCAGATCACACAGCTCTAGGTGCCCCAGCAAGACCCTGAATCCAGATCATGTCCATTGTACAGACAGGCCACTTGGTGCCTTGCTGAGCGCTGCGGGCTGTGTGCTGTGCGTGTGCAATGGGTAGGCCAAGGCTAGCCCAGTCCAGCCCCACTAGGCCGGACCCCCGCGGTAAAATGCAAGAAACGTGCAAAGATCGAAACGACAAGCGAACGCATGGAATGAAGCGTCGCTGCTTCTGCAGCCAGGGTTCTAGCCCCTACCGCCACGTGGAAAGACAGGTCTAGTCAGTACTCCAGCGCCTTCGGGGTCGGCGCCCTCCACGAGGGCGAGGAAGTGGGCGGAACGTCTTCCGGCGGACCAATGACGGTTCAGAGGCGGGGAAAGAGGGCGGGGACACGCGGAGGGGCGGGGCCATTGGGTAAGGGGAGGGCATGAGAGTGGAGGGGAAGAAGCATCAGGTAAAAGGACCAATAGAGGTGCAGAAGTGGGTGGGCGGGGTACAATGTGGGGCGGGATTGGCGGGGGATAGGCCAATGGTGGGTAAGAGGCGGGTCAAGGGCGGGGCGCTCGGGAGCTGGGCTGGCGGGCTGCAGGCCAATGGAGGCTCGGGGGCGGGGTCGGCGGGCGGACGGGCTGGGGCGCGGAGGGGGCGGCGGCGGCGGCGGCGAACAAAGAGGCGGCGGGCGCGGGCGGCCGAGCGGAGCCGAGCGCAGCCGAGCCGGGCCGAGCCGGGCCGGGCCGGGCCCAGGAGCGCGCGGATGATGCGGGCAGCCAGGCCGGGGTCAGCGGGTCCCTAAAGCCCGCGCCCCGGGCCAGCGAGGGAGTCCCGCGCAGGCCGCGCGTATCCGGAGGCGGCCGGGCCCCGCCATGGCCGGGGTCAGCTACGCGGCGCCCTGGTGGGTGAGCCTCCTGCATCGGCTGCCCCACTTCGACCTGAGCTGGGAGGCCACCAGCAGCCAGTTCCGGCCCGAGGACGCTGACTACCAGCAGGTGACATGGGCCCCTCGGGGTCGCAGGGTCAGGGTCCCCAGGTCACGGCCTTCTTCCCTCCCAGGGCTACGGCCCCCCTCCCCGAGGGCCTAAGGACCCCTTATCCCCCATCCAGGGTCACAGCCGCCTTCTCCTCGCGGGTCCTGGCCTCCTTCCTTCTCAAGGGTCTCTTCTGATTCCAGGGACCCCCTCCTCCAGGGTCATGGCCTCCTCCTCAAGGGTCTAAATCCCCTCCAACCCGTCGAGGGTCCATGGTCCCCCTCCGGATTCTGACCTTCCCTTCTGGTGTCACTAAGGCCCCCCTTTCTGGGGTTTCATGGAGCTGCCTCTCTCCACTCCATGAGCCCCCTTGGCCAGTGGAGGGCCTCTCCATCACTGGGGGCAGCCTGGTGCTGTGTCCCAGTAGAGACTCCTCCCCAGATGACCCCCAGGCTCTGAGATCAGAGCGGGTGCCTGAGCACATTGGGTGCAGGCAGGCGGGGACTCCTCGCCCACTCACCCGCGGCTGGGGAATCCCACTGCCAGGCTTCCAGTGGGTGAATGGCCTGGGCCGCCGCCAGCCCTCTGTGGTCAGTAATGACCCCCTGCTTGGCGGTCAGGCTGTGGGATGTTCACGGGATGTCGTGTGTGGCCGTGGGAGACAGGCTGCCTGTAGCCACCAGGGGAGGGAGGCCTGGCGGCTGGGAAGCACTGTGGGCCTCAGGCAGGGAGGCTGGAAGCGGCTGAACCCTGGGCAGAGCTGGGGGGTGGTAGGGGGCCCTTTGCAGTTCTCTCCCAGAGGAGCTCTTGGCCTGGCATCATGCCAGGCCCCAGCACCACCCCCATGGCCAAGCTACTGTCATTCGAGTGTAAGGCAGGGGACCAAGCTGTGGGCATTTCCTTCCTCTCTAGAGATCCGGATTCCAGAAGCCCCATGACCAGGGTCCTTGGTCACCCGGAGTTTCTTTCTGGACAGATCATGGCAGAGCCCCACGGTGGGATGGGAATGGCTTTTTGCTTATGTGGGAATGGCTTTTTGCTTATCAAAATGGCTTGGGAATCCGGTATTCTGTGGACAGCCTAGCACCTGCACTCTTCAGAACTGCATTGTCTGTGGCCTCCGGCATCCAGAGGAGGGAAGCAGAAGTGGAGAAGCCCAGTGCTCCCAGCCTCATGCTCACCTGCACCCAGGCCCCCTAGCCCATCTGATGACGTTTCCTAACAGATGAGGAAGGGGGTGAGGGATCGGCCCAGGCACGCCCAGACACAGCAGGGAGGAGGGAGGCGGAAGGATTGGTACAAAATCTCACGCCTGCGTTCTAGAGGCCCAGCCCCGGGGGACCGTTCGGTGTGGGGGCAACGCACATCCAGGAACTTCTGGAACTTCTTCCATGCTCTTGGCTTTGTCACTTGTCCCTGGAGGACTCTGTTGAAGGAGGGTGTGCTTCGCTTTGGAAAGTTCTCTGCCCTGAGGGTTTGGCCCATTTGTCAGTTCTGAAGCTCCAGGGCAGCCCTGGAGCGTGGTGGGGGGATGGGGAGGGGGCAGCTGTTTCCTGCTGGCCCTTGGGGTGCCACCTGCTTGAGCTGCCAGCCACAGTTGGACTTCCCTCCAGCCCTCCAGGGTGCCTGCATTCCCAGATGCAAGACGGAGTGAGAAAGGGAGTGAGGGACCATAATGTCTGCAGCCCATGGGGACCTCCAGGCAGTGGCCAAGCGCCTCTATTCAGCCTAGCCTGCCTGGCCTCTAGCAGGGTGCTGTGGCACTGGGAGGCCCTGGCTTCTGCCCCCTTTCCTCCCCTGCCCTGCGCTCTGTTCTGCTGTGGGAGGGCTCTGACTCACTCTCTCTCCTGCCTCGTCTCCACGGAGCAGAATTAGCCACTGAATAATTCACGATGTGGAAACCAGCCTGCCTCCATCCCCCGCCACCTCCACTCCCGGTTCTTGGTGAGGGGCTGTGGCGTGAGCTGGTCCTGGCGTGCGTCCTGCCCGTGCCCTTCGAGTGCTGGTGCTTTTGGGCAACTGCTTGGCTTCTCTGAGCCTTCATCGCCTCATTCTGAATCTGGGCTGGCCGTTCCTCCTGTGTAGGGTCATCCCTGGGGGGCAAGGGCCAGGAGCCCCCTTCCTGGGAGGTTGGGCAGTGGGTGGGTCTGGGCCGTGGCAGGTACCCCTTCCTGCCTCCCCTAGTAAGGAGTTGCTGGCTGTGGGGGAGGTGGACCCCTCACCCATCCTGACCTAGGGTTCTCTCTTAGCTGTCTGTGTGCTGCCCCCACCTGGGCTGTGCCCTGCTGTGGAGTAGGCATCTGCTTCGAGGTTATCAGGGAGAGGGGGATGGGGGAGGTGGGGCCTGGTGTTAGGAGTTGGGGGTGTGGCACAAGGGACTGGCCTTTGTCCTTTGCTATTTCCGGCCCCCGTGGTCTGCTATTGGGAACCCTGGTGAAACCCCCTGGAGGGACCAGGGCCAGGTCCTGGTTCAAGGCCCTGCATGGGACTGCCTGTCACCAGCTGCTTTTCCCACAGCCCCAGGAGGTGGGGACAGTTGCTCCATTGTACAGATTAGCAAACTGAGGCTCCAAATCACATAGTGAGTAAGCGGTGGGGACAAGAGCCCTGCCCCTTTCTGCAGGCCTCTACTCCTTCCCCTCAAGGAGCCCCAGTTGGCCTGGAGGCTTTCCAGGTTCCCCCACAGCTGCCTTGCCGCTGGGGGTGTGACCTTGAGATTAGGAGCTGATGGGGACTGAGGGCTCTGTGGGAGGGCAAGAGGTGGAGGGGCATCTGGGGTCGGCTCCAAGGAAGTCCCTTCCTTGGAGTGCAGCCTGGACCCTGTAGAAGTCCCCGAGGTGCGGCTCCCCAGTCAGTGACTGTAGAGAGGAGCTGTAGGGCCAGGCTCCCATGCTGCCTGGGCATCTGAGTGAATGGGGGCTATGTCGTTCACAGGGGGGATTGGAGGCCTGCATGAGGCCTGAGACTCCCTGGTGGCCCTGCAGCTGAGCTGGCAGGGCTAGGCCTGAGGCCTGGGCACCTGGTGTGGCCCGGGCCAGTCTGTGCTGCATAGTGAGTCCTGAATGTCCAGTTGGCCTGGCTGTCCTGGCCTCAGGCAGGGGCTCCTGAGAGCAGTGGAGCCTTCTCTTCAGCTGGAGTGTCGCAGGTCTTCACCCTCACTCTGTCACTTCCTTCTGTGTGACCTTGGGTGGTCCGGCCGCCATTGTGGGCTTTATTTAGGGAAGGCCTGCCTGCTCAGCTCCCACCAGCCCCTTGTGACCCCATGTCCTCAGGCGGGGATCAAGTTCATGCTCACTCACCTCAGCCTCTCTCTTGGGCTCACTGTCTCCTCCAGCTCAGGACAGGCCAGATGCAGGAGAACAGCCATGCCCTGTGGTGGGTTCCAAACTAGGCAGTGGGAGCCCAGTGGTCAGGGAAGGCTTCCTGCAGGAGGTGGTGTTAACTGGCCTGCCATAGAGGCTGCAAGCCTGGCTGCCGACAATCAGAGGGTTATGAGTTGCCTTCTCCTTTCTGACTCCTCCATGGGCCGCGCCAGCCCTGGCAGGTGATGGTTTCACTGGGACACCTGCCCTGAGCCCCTGCCTCAGGTTTGCCTAGCTTGAGGGGCCTGTTTTCCATTAGAGTCTGGAGTACCCAGATGTTTCTGTCAAGACCCTAATGATAAGACTGAGGTCAGTATGCAGAGACTTGGGGAAGAGCTTCCGGGCTGGGGGAACAGCACGTGCAAAGGCCCTGGGGCAGAAAGAAGCTTGAGCCTTGGGGAGAGGCCTCAGCCCCAAGTCCTGGAGGGTCGCTCTGGTCTGATTGCACAAGGGGAATATGCTACCTCAGGAACTGGTGAGTCTTCTGTGCCAGGAGCTGTGCCAGCCCAGGCTGGACAGCCACTCCGAGAGGATCTGAGCTCTGGGAGTAGGGCAGGTGTTCTCCTAGCAGAGCTGGGAGCCAGCTCCTAAGAGCACAGCGCCTCTGTGCTGCCACTCACATGAGGTCAGCCTCGTGCCCAGTTGCAGGCTGGGAGACCATTCCCCAGGACAGGGCTGGCCTGTTAGCATCCTCTCCACTCATCAGAAGGAAATTAGCTCTGGTTAAAACAGCAGGATTGGTCGCCTGTCTTGTCGTTTATGAAAGTGGTACACGTTCATGGAACATTTGGGGAAAAGGGAAGAGCGTGAGACAAAAACGTCCCTCCAGCTGGGTTCCATCCAAGCGCATAGAGCTGTAGGGTGGGCGTCCCTGAGAACTGGAATCCTATAGCTTTTTACACGTCCTGTACTTTGGACTGTGTCTGGGGCCTTTGGTTCCAGATGCTTGTCCCGTGTCCCACGGTGCCGGGCAGGATTCTGTAGCTACAGGGGACAGAATTGGGCCAGACCTGGAGGCCCCCAGGGAGGGGGGCAGAAGGTTCAGGAGCAAGCCCTGAGTGGACAGGAGCTGATGAGCTAGATGGGGGGCTGCAGTGAATGGGATCCTGCATTGCGGGTGGGCAGGATGCCCCATGGCTGGTCCCAGTTCGCTCTGGGCATTTCCATCTTGGTGGGTGTCTGCATTCCTTGGAAGACACTGATTGGCTGAGCTTGCCTTTTAGCCAGCGGGTGTGAAGCTGTGGGCCCTGGACCACCCAGTCCACACATGCTGGGGGGTGGGTGTCAGGCCACCCTTGGCTCAGCCACTGTCTTCGTCAAGGCTTCCTGCATTTGGGCTTCTGGTTTTGGTGACTCTGAGGGTGCTCTGGCCACCTCTGTCCCTAGGAGACTCTGGGGTTCTCAAGTCCCTTCCTTAGAGTGCAGCTTGGACCTGCTAGAAGTCACTGAGGTCTTGACGACTTTTCCTGGGTGTGCTCAGATGTTGGGGTGGGAATTCTTGCTCAGGGCACTGGCTTCCCCATCTCCGGTTTCAGCAGGGCCTGGGGCCACTGCAGTCTGTGTGTGTGGGACCCTCACTGGCCCCGACTTGCCTGGAACTCGAGGCCCATCTCTAGGGCCCCTCTTCTGGTGGGCATCTCCATGGTGACCCTTCTTCCTCCTCTGACCCCTGGGCAGGGGCCTCGCTGGCCGACCCCATCTAAGGGATGTGCAATGCCAGCCACTCTGACCCCCATGCCAGGGGCTGTTAGTGAGGCTCTCGGGGAGTGGGGAGCCCTGCAGCTTGGATCCCCAGAGGCTTGTGCTGCTCAATTCTAAAGCACTTTTCTTGGAGAGCCACCCAGTGACCCTGGGAGGTGGACACTGTGTCCCCAACATAAGCAGAAATGCAGGCCAGCCAGCATCGGGAGCTGGAAGACTGGACCCGGGTTCCAGCTGCAGCCCAGCTCCATCCCTTCCAGTGGACATGGCATCAGTGCAGTTCGAGAGTCCAGGGGTGCAGGTTCAGAGAAGCTCAGAGGCATCTACTTCCCCCAGCTGCCCCACAGTCAGTTCTGCCGAGGCCTGGGCTAGAGAAGAGGAACCGAGTATGCAGCCAGGGGCCTGGGGTCAAGGACATGGGAAGTGCCTGATGCGGCCACCAG
Source organism: Cheracebus regulus (assembly GCA_963574635.1). Lineage (NCBI taxonomy): Eukaryota > Metazoa > Chordata > Mammalia > Primates > Pitheciidae > Cheracebus > Cheracebus regulus. Next base: position 52,459 of record CAUYQU010086334.1, on the reverse strand, counting down.
GGAATCAGCATGTGACAGCAGGTGGATGGTGGGTTTGGCAGGTGACAGGAGGACCTCCTGTACCCAGGCCCACCACTGGGGTCTGCAGGGAGCCCAAGGGGGCTTCTCACAGTCTTGGGAGGCTGGCCTGAGTCCCGTGGGGCAGCACCCACTGTGGCTGGGCCAGGCCCATGTTGGCCGAGGGTGTGAGAGGAGGCCAGGCCGCTCACAGCCTGAGTGCCAGTGCCTTCAGCCTCTGAGGACGGTGCCAGCCACAGTGCCCCTGCTTGCTCTGCCCCCTTGGGCCCATGCACACTGGTGGGGTTCCCAGTCATCGTGGAGGAGCACTCCCAAAGTTCTGGGGTACACCCATCTCTGAGCCCTGCATCTGGGTTGGGCTGTGCCCTCTGGGCTGCCTCTCCCTGGTGGGGAGCTGAACCTGGAGACGGGGCTCCAGTCTGGCAGCTCCTGGCTGGGTCTGAGGCCAGGAACCCAGTCCCCAGGTGGCTGGTCCAGAGGCCTGCAGACAAGCTGGGAGAGCAGGGGATTTTCTGGGTGTCACGCTGAGAGATGTGTCTGAGCACGGGGACCAAAATAGACACGCTCGCTGCAGCTCTTTGGTGTCTGTTCCCTGACCAGGGGGAGGGCAGGCGAGGGCAACAGGAGAGCTGGGGGCCCCTGGCTACAAGGCGCAGGGCAGAGGCCCGGCCTATGGGGAGACGGGCAGGAGTGCCTCTGAGCGTCAGCCCAAGGGCTGCCTCACCAGCCTCCTTCCAGGCCATTCCTGGAGGGAGAGGGCCAGCCTGGAGGGAGCCCCAGGGGGCGTGGGGCAGTGGGTGTGGGGCCATGTGCAGTCTGGCTGTCTGGACCTTGGACCTCAGGAGTGGGGGACAGGGATGCAAAGTTGGCCCCAACCCCGGCTCCCACGTGGCTGCTGCTGGCTGCTCGTCCTCCAGGCACGGCCAGGAGCTCACCGTCATGGAATGTGTGAAACCCAAGCCCAGCCTGGTGGAAAATCTGTTTTTAATTTTGGGCCGGCGTCGCTGGGAGCCTGGGCCGAGTGTGCTGTGGGTGGGGACTGCGGCCACGTGTCCAGCATGGCCATGTTGGGGGCTGAGACCTAGCCAAGGGCTATGACCCTGGAGCCCCCACTTGTGTGAGGGGACCCACGAGGCAAAGGTGGGGGGCCCTGCTTCCCAGTCTGGGGCCCCTGACACTGGCGGTGGTGGTAGCTTGCACACACGGAGCCTACCCTGGCCTCCCAAAGCAAGGCTTGGCCCTAGGGATCCTGCCCCTTTCCCACCCTGGCCCAGGACCCTGGGGGGTTCTCATGGTGCTGGAGGCCAGAACCCCTCAGTCTGCATTGGGGTATGGGACCCAGCCCACCTCTCAGACACCCCCAAACCTTGTCGCTTCCTCTGGAGGAGAGGCCTCGGCAGTTCCAGGGCTGAAGTTCGGCATCCGTGGAGTCAGGTGGGGTCACTCCCTTCCCATTGCCTGCCACATCCTTCTGGAGCCCCCAGCTGGCACTGTGGATGAAGGGGAGCCCCCCACCCAGTGGGGCCAAGCTGTTTGTCCAAACCTGGGTCCCCAGCATCCAGTGCAGGCTGCTAAGATGCCCTGAAAGCTGATGCTCCCCAGTTAGCCCAGACCATGGACAGGATCACAGGTGTCAGTGTGGAGACTCTCCCTATCCAGGAAACTGGGAGTGACTCCGTCCCCACTGCGGTCAGGCTGTGTGGCTGTCACCATGTTGTGTGTCTGTCACATGGAGGCACTTCTGGCAGGATTCTGGCCCCTCAGTGACTTTTGTGCTTGGCCCCTGTAGAGCTTGTCCCTTTCCCTCTGCCAAAGTGTCACTTTCATAAGGAGCTGGCATGAGGGGCGGGGCAGGGCTGAGCAGGGCTGAAACCCATCTTCTGCCCACCTCTTCTCTGGGCATTGGGGCTGCTTCTCCTGCTACCCCTGCTTGCTGTGCCTGTGGCTGTAGCTTTGGGGCTAGCTGGTCCTTCCCAGGGCCACGGGCAGCCGTCATCCTCAGCTGCAGTCACGCTGCCCCGCCTGCCGACCTCACCTGCCCCACTGTGTGACTGTGGACTCTGTACCTGCCCCCGAGCACCCTGTGCCTAGCAGCATAGCTCCAGGATGTGTCCCTGTGTCTTTGCTTCCCTCCCTGCTCAGGGTGGACCCGAAGCAGTGTCCAGCTAAGGGGCTGGAACAGCATGGTGGCGGGATCGTGGCTGCTGCTTGTGGCTGGGGTTGGGGGCTGCATCAGGCCAGATTTCTCAACAGAGCACCTGTGAGCGCCTCCCAGTGGACCAGGGCCTCCTCAGCCCAGCCATGCACCACTGTAGCCCACAGGAGTTGGCAGAACAGAACAGTGTGTAGGTCCGTGGCCTGGGGCACCAGGGCGGGCAGCTGCTCCCAGATGGAAGAGTGTTGAGCGGCTACCTGCGTGTGTGTGGAGGACATGTGTTCCGCAGTCTGGCCCTGGCTTGCTGTGTGCCCTGCCCTGCGTGGCATGCATCCTTGCATGCTGCCAGGCCCAGGTACCGCCACCAGGTGCTCTGGGAGCCACCAGGACACCCAGCGGCAGCCACCTGCACCCTGCCCTGCAGTCATTCGTGGCCCTCCCGCCTTGGCAGCCTGGTGTGCTGCAGCCTGTGCTGGTGCCGAGCCTGGCATTATGTTGCAGGGTCCCTGTGCCTGCATGGCTGATGGGAGCCACATCCAGGAAGAGCCTGGAGGCAGAGTGGGCATAGGCAGGAGGACGTGGCAGGCGTGGGGCACTGGCCTCGCCACTGCTCATGCATATTGTCTCCCCAAGCCTCCTGCCCTGCCGGCTGTCCTGAGGCCTTGGTGGCACGCTGGGCCCTCCCCTCTCCAAGCAGGGCTGGGACGAGGCCACCCACCTGTGCAGGCAGCCAGGTTGGATTGGGGGTTCTCGCCTTACAGGTGCTGAGCAGAGGCTCCCACAGAGCAAAGGCCGCAGCACCGGGTTTGGGCCTAGGTTTCTGACATCCTGGGGACATTCTGGAGGAGGTGGCATGTGTCTGGGCACAATGGGGGTCCCCTGAAGGAAGAAGGCTCCAGGCCCAAGGACGGCGTATGCCTGGGTGTAGAGGCCAGAGAGCCCTGCCCGCTCCTGGCCAGCCACTGCCTGAGGTGTTCCCGCCAGGTCAGGGAGGACTTGGTGTGGCTTGGGGTATACTGGGATCCTATTGGCGGCAGCCTGATCTGGGACAGAGAAGACTTCAGGCCCCGGCTCTCTGGCTGACTGGGTGTTTCCAGAGTGGTGGGGTTTTGGGGGCCACAGGGCAGTCAGTGGGAGTCTAGGCTCACAGTGGGAGGGGGCATCCCCAGTGGATGCATCTGTGGCTGTGGGACTGCAGGGGCCTGGAGAAGGAGGGGGTGGCCCAGGGCCAAGACCAGGGGGCCTAGGGTGGGGGGAGGGGAACTGAGGCAGCAGGAGGTCGCCCCTGGCCCACTTGGCGCATTCGTGGCACTTGAGTCTTCCCCGAGTGCTCTGCAGAGCCCAGCGTGTAGCTTTCGCCTCGCCTGACTGAGCCCTTACATCACTTCCACCATAGATGGAAAATTCCATTTGGTCAGAGCCCAGCTGCTGATCAGACAGTTCCCATTCTTTCTCTGAATGGGCCAGGGAGGCGTGGAGGGGCCGCCAGCCCGGTGGAGAAAGGTGGCTGGGCCACCACGGGAATGCCGCTGGACCAGTGCCCCGCAGGAGGCTGCCATCTGGCAATCTGGCTTTGGGAAGTGGGTGCAGGGGTCAGGCTAGCCACGGCACGTTCCCTGCCGACAGCTGGGCTCAGGCCTGGTGCACTGGGTGCCTGGGATCTGGGGGGGATGAAGCAGCTGCCCGGTTTACTGGGCACCCTGACACCTGGGCTCAGCACAGCAGACAAGAACAGGCTCTGCACTCGCAGGGAGGCACCGTCTCCTTCCTCAGTTGGGGGAGACTGAGTGAGGCTGTCCCTGTGCGGGCCCCGAAGCCTGGCCTCTGGCCCCTGGGGGCTGAGAAGTAAGGCTCCGTTTGCAGCTGGCCCCATCCAGGCAAGAACAGGAGAAAGCTGCCTCAACTAAGCACTGTGCTCACACCTGAAATCCAGCACTTTGGGAGGTCGAGGCAGGGGGGAATCGCTTGAGCCCAGGAGTTCAAGACCAGCCTGGGAAACATAGCCAGACCCTGTCTTTACAAAATTTTTTTAAAAAATTAGGGCAGAGGCCAGGCTCAATGACTCGCTCTTGTAATTCCAGCTCTTTGGGGGACCAAGATGGCCTGAGGTCAGGAGTTCAAGACCAGTCTGGCCAACATGGTGATCGCCCCGTCTCTACTAAAAATAGAAAAATTAGCGAGGTGTGTTGGTGCATGCCTATAGTCCTAGCGACTCAGGAGGCGAAAGTAGGAGAATCACTTGAATGCTGAAGGTGGAGGTTGCAGTGAGCCGAGATCTCGAGCCACTACACTCCAGCCTGGGTGACAGAGACTCTGTCTCAAAAGAAAAGAAAAGAAAGAAAAGAAAGAGAGAGAGAGAGAGAGAGAGAGAGAGAGAAAGAAAGAAAGAAAAGGAAGGAAGGAATGAAGGAAGGGAAAAGAAAAGAAAGAAAAAAAGAAAGGAAAGAAAGAAAGAAAGAAAGAAAAGAAAGGAAAGAGAAAGAAAGAAAGGAAAGAAAGGAAAGAGAAAGAAAGAAGAAAAGAAAGAAAAGAAAGAAAGGAAGGAAAGAAGGAAGAAAATTAGCCAGGAGTCGTTAGTATGTGCCTGTGGTCCCAGCTACTTGAGAGGTTGAGGCAGGAGATCACTTGAGCCCAGGAGGTGGAGGCTGCAGTGAGCTGTGATTGTGCCACTGCACTCTAGCCTGGCCCACAGAGCGAGACCCTGTCTCTAAATTTTTTTTTTTTAAATCGTACATTCGGGACAGGTGTGGTGGCTCACGCCTGTAGTCCTAGCACTTTGGGAGGCTGAGACGGGTGGATCACCTGAGGTCAGGAGTTCGAGACCAGCCTGACCAACATAGTAAAACCTCGTCTTTACTAAAAATACAAAATTAGCCAGGCGTGGTGGCATGCGCCTGTAATTCCAGCTATTTGGGAGGCTGAGGCAGGAGAATTGCTTGAACCTGGGAGGCGGAGGTTGCAGTGAGCCAAGATCACACTACTGCACTCCAGCCCGGGCAACACGAGTGCTGCCTTTTCTGCTTTTCTCAGCGCCTCTTACCCTCCAGCAGGCTTCACAGTTCACTTACGATGATGTTTAGTGCCTGTGTCACCTCACCTTCCTACAGGCGGCCCCGAGAGCAGAGGACACCGTCTACAGGGGTCCCTGCGTGTGCCTGGTGCTTAGCAGCCTCACCCCACTGGCCATAGGTGCCCCCTGCCCACTGCACCTGGATGTCAGCCCTCTGCACGAGGGCAGTACAATCCAAGGAACAGGCTTGCCTCGCCTAGATCCTGTTTGGCCAGGGTTTATCTCGCCTTGCCTCCATTTTCTCATCTGCTAAATGGGAGTGGGTGGCTCTGGCGCCTCTGAGGAAGTGATTTGCGCCTGGGAGCCCTTTGATGTGCACTGAGGCCCTGAGCTCTGGGTGGACATGCCAGGCCAGTGGCTGCGGAGGCCACAGCCAAGTACCTGTTTAGGCTTTGAGTACTTCATGTCTGGGATTGACACCTGCTCTCCCAGTCCCCAGCTCCTCACCCCAGGAGAAGTTGCCCTGTGAGTCCCAGATGTGGGGTGCATACAGACAGGCTCTCCTGGAGTCATGCCCCATGTGAGCACAGAGTCGGGGGAGCGAGCAAAGGTGACCCCAGTCAAGGACAGGGGAGGCCTCTGCAAGTGGAGAGCAGAGGGAGGGCTCGCTGGAGGAGTCTGGCCAGCCCAGGGCCAAGATGGGGCTGGTTGCTGTGGCCCCCAGGCCATGGGAGTCCAGGGGATGCCCCATGGATGGAAGTGCAGATGTGGGTATGGGTCCCGTGGAGCTCTGGCCCATGGGGGCACGGTCAGCTGCCCCACAGGTCTGTTCTGCCCTTGGCCTCTGAGCTATAAGGAGGGCACTGGCAGGGCCTGTGGTCACAGTTGGTGGGGTTAGCACCTCTATTCCATGCCCAGCCCCACGTAGGCCAGGCCAGACCCAGGGACCCCAGAGCGTTGCTTTTCCAAGCTCCCCAACGTTTATGGATGACCACTGTGTGTAGAGCCTGGGCCTGGGTGTGGTGCTGGGACTGTTAATGTGAGCCCCCCACCCCACGTGACTGGACTGTCTCTGCCTTCCTGTGTGATCTTGGGCAAGCCCTACTGGGCCCTGAGGATCCCTCTGTGACTTGAGCTCCCTGGACCATGAGACCGTCCTGAACTGATTCAGTTTCAGTGGCTCGGGTGGCCTGCCTCCCCAGGGTGGGGGTGGGCTCAGGGTCCAGCAGTCCTCATGCCATTGCAGGGGCGGTAGGCACCTGTGCATGGCTGAAGGAGTGGGAGGGTGCCCACCCCCGATGCTCTGCAGTACCCAGATTGCTGGCTGCTGGGCAGCTGTGGACACACTGGCATGGCTTTGGACCATGGTGGCTCATTTCTGGGTGTGCCAAGTTGGTCAGCACCTCCCTGGCCAGGTGGAGATGGAAAGGCCACCTTCAGGTGTGGGCATCCTGGAGGGCTTCCTGGAGGGCAGGACACACAATTCTCCCACTGCCTGGCAATCGTCTTCTGGGAGATCCTGCAACAGTCTCAGTGCCCACTGTGGCTGAGCCCTCATCCCAAGGGGGGCCTGGCAGGGGACGATCTGCCCCAGCAGCTCCCAAGGCTAGGGCCCCTGAGGGCCACATTGCTGAAGCGTTGTGATCCAGGGAGGTAGTCGTTTCTCTGCAGCAGTGCCAGTGAGGGCAGTGCAGGTGTACCTAGTGGCCACCCCACAACACTGATGGCCCGCGCTGCTTACACCCCCCCAACCATAGACACCCTCCCCACCCATAGACATCCCCCCACCCATGGACACCCCCGAGTTAGCCTCTGGGTGGTCCCTGGCCCCATGATGAGGCACAGCCCTGTGTCCCCTCCCCATCCCTCGCCTGGGCACAGGAAGTGTGCAGAGGTTCTGGAGGACTGAGCCGGGAGCAGGGCTATGCTGAACCCAGGGACCTGGGGTTGCAGGGCCTGCATGCTTTCTCTGCAGCTTCTCTAAGGCCCAGTTTCCCTGTTGATGAAATGGGGGTGAGAGCACTTGGCCAGGCAGACTGAGTGCAGTGCCAGGAGAAGGGACAGCTCTGGGGACATGTTACCCTCCCTCCCCAAAGCGGATGCTCAGGAAATGTCACTGCTGCATCAATTTAGCCACTTCCTGTGGGGGTTACCCGGCCTCGGGACGGGAGGGCTCTGGTGTCAGTTCTGTGATCTGTCTTTTGTGTTCAGAGACCTGGGGAGAGCCACGCCAGAAGGCCATACTTGGAGCCAGACAGGGCTGTGTGTCTGGTGGGGTGACCATATGCAGCCTGTGTGGGTGGTGTCCCCTGGGACCGCCCTGGCTGGTGACCATGGCAGTGTGGGACCAGCCCCACCATCTCATCCAGCGTGGGGGGACTCAATGGGCAGTGCCCACCCCTGAGTACACCTTCTCAGTGCACAGACCCCAGACAGGATCAAATTCCTGATGGGGCATCTTCCATGTTCACCCCTCAGGAACACTTTCATGGCCAACAAGTGGGGGTTCAGCCCCCCACAGACTCCTCACTTCCCTACCAGTCCTGAAAACCTCAACACTACAGCTAGGATGGGGGATCCTGCCAGGACTGATGTAGGAAAGTTCTGGGCCTGGGTTGAGGATGGGCCCTGGAGTTCTGGGGTGTCTCGCGCTGGGGGTGAGGACAGGAGATGATGCTGGCAGCCCCTCCCCAGGGCTTCGCTTCTTCAGGGGGCAGCAGCACTTCTTTCTACAGAAGAGAAACCAGGCTTGGGAGGTGGAGGGACTGTGGCTCATTAGCGGGGCTGTGGCTGCAAGGACGCTGGTTCACCAGACTGCTGAGTCCTCCTTTGTCACCCACATTCTCTGGCTACCTCCACCCAGTGTCTCTCCTTGGTCCCTCGTGAGGCAGACATCCTGAGCACCTGCTCTGTACTCTGGGGACCCAGTGGGGAGGGGACAGGTGGCCTTGCCAGAGACACGGAGGCCTGGAAACTGGAGGCCAGGGTCCACCCGGCCCCTTCTAGTGGTTATGGAGTCTTGATGCCATACAGCATTGAGGATGGCGAGACCGGGGTCCCAGGTGTGGGGTCCAGACCTGGGTGACCGCAGGTGCGTCACTGAGGTGGTGGGAGCCTCCATACCTTACCTACAAGTTGGGGATGGGGCCCACCTCCCAGGGCTGGGAGTAGGATTAAATGGGAGTCTGTGCAAGGTCCTTGCTGGGGCGGGGCGTGGCACTCTAGGCCCGGGGGTCCACCCCCTCCAGCGCCGCCTCCTGCCCGCCCGCAGGCGCTGCTGCTGCTGGGGTCCGCCGCCCTGGCCTGCCTCGCTCTGGACCTCCTCTTCCTGCTCTTCTACTCCTTCTGGCTGTGCTGCCGGCGGCGCAAGAGCGAGGAGCACCTGGACGCGGACTGCTGCTGCACGGCCTGGTGCGTCATCATCGCCACGCTGGTGTGCAGGTGAGCGCGGTGGGGCGAAGCCAGAGGGTGGGGCCGGGTGGCCCATGGGGGCGGGGCTGGGTGTGGTTGGGGGCGGGGCCACAATATCAGGCCCCGCCCTCATACTGCCGCTCCCTCCAGCGCCGGCATCGCGGTGGGATTCTACGGCAACGGGGAGACCAGTGACGGCATCCACCGTGCCACCTACTCGCTCCGCCACGCCAATCGCACGGTGGCCGGGGTCCAGGACCGCGTGAGTGGCCGAGTTGGGGCTGGGGGAGCTCTTGCTGCTCCTGAACTCCACGTCTGCACGAGGCGGGCGGGGCGGCTGGGGCTGGGGCTGTGCAGGAGGGGCCAGCCCCTGGGGCGAGGGGGGCAGGCTCCCGGCCTCACTCCCGCGGGTCCGGCGCAGGTGTGGGACACGGCAGTGGGGCTGAACCACACGGCGGAGCCCAGCCTGCAGACCTTGGAGCGGCAGCTGGCCGGGCGGCCCGAGCCCCTGCGAGCCGTGCAGCGGCTGCAGGGCCTGCTGGAGACGCTGCTGGGCTACACGGCCGCCATCCCCTTTTGGAGGAACACCGCGGTGTCGCTGGAGATGCTGGCGGAGCAGGTGGATCTCTACGACTGGTACAGGTGCGGCCGGGCCCTCTTCCCTGCCCGCCCCACTGGGCAGGCATCACCCTCCTTGGGCCAGTTTTGCTCTCAGCACCCAGTACATGAGGCCTGATGGGTGGGGGGCCCAGGGCCACTAGTCACAGGCAGCGGCTGGAGTTTCCCTAACAGGAGCCTTTCTCAAGAACTGACACCAGTCCTTAAGACCCAGACCCTCTGAATGCCCTCCAATGTGCCAGGCTGCTGGCCTCAGCTCCCCCTGGGACCCCACTCCCTGGCCCCAAGTCCTGTGCCCTGGCCCACTCCCAGGTGTGCCTGCAGGTGGCTGGGCTACCTGGGACTGCTGCTGCTGGACGTCATCATCTGCCTCCTGGTGCTGGTCGGCCTCATCCGCAGCTCCAAGGGCATCCTCGTGGGGTGAGTCTGGGGGGCCTGAAGTGGAGGGGCAGGGCAAGGTACCATGGCACCACCTCCCCCACCCCTTCTGTGGTGTCAGCCACAGGCTCTGTGGTGGGGGCTGAGCAGGACCCCCCTGTACTGGGCCTGCTCTGAAATGCCCCTTCCATGCCTGTGGCCTGTGTCCCTGTGGCCAGCGTCCCAGTACACTTGCCTCCAGCCCTTGGTTTCCTGTGAGAGTCTGCATGTGGGGCACTTGTAGCCCAGGACCTGAAACAACCTGCCTAGGTCTCTGAATGCCCCGGGCCACTGAGAGACCAGCCTGGGGCCCCTTCCCCCACCCCTTCCATCCTTGGCCCTGGGGCAGCCTGGGTTCCAGCCCTGGCTCTGGCTCACCAGGAGGGTGACCTTGGGCAGGTGGCTCTTTTGTGCTGGGCCTTGGTCTCCTCGTTGGGAAGGCAGAGAGAGTGGCAGCTCTTCCGTGGGAGGTGAGGTGTTGTCACTGCCCCTCACCGCACAGCTGCACGGCCATGGCTGGTGCCCTCCCTGGGCCAGGCCCGGGAGAGATGGGAGAACACCCAGCCTCCCCCTATGTGGCACTCACAGGCCACAGACGAGCGGAGTGAGGGAAAGGTGCAATGGGCCAGAGGTGACAGCACCCTGGAGAGGAAGAGCTGGGGTGGGGGAGTACTGGCAGATTGGGGGGGTGCAGGTGGGTGGGGGGGTGATGCTGCATGCTATGCCCAAGGAGACTCAAGAGAGGAAGGATTGAGTGAGGACCCCAGGGAGTGAGGGGTGCCTGGACATACGAGGAAGGATGACAGTGTGCAGGCCTGCCGTGGGGTGTGGGGGTCGTGCAGTGGGGCATGGGGGGCCCGCCGTGGGGTGTGGGGGGTGTGCAGTGGGGCATGGGGGGCCCGCCGTGGGGTGTAGGGGACCCGCAGTGGGGCATGGGGGGCCAGCCGTGGGGTGTGGGGGGCATGCAGTGGGGCGTGGGGGGCCTGCTATGGGGTGTGGGGGACCTGCAGTGGGGCATAGGGGGCCCGCCGTGGGGTGTGGGGGGCGTGCAGTGGGGCGTGGGGGTCCCGCTGTGGGGTGTGAGGGACTCGCAGTGGGGTGTGGGGGGCCCGCAGTGGGATGTGGGGGCTGGAGTGGGGTATGGGGCCTGCACTGGGGTGTGTTTGGGGGGCCTGCAGTGTTGGGGGAGCGCCTGCAATAGGGTGTGCACAGGGGCCTGTGTGTCTGGATCAAAGGGAGCCAGATGTGGGTGAGGTGAGGCCTCAGATGAGGGAAAGGCTGGTGCCGTAGCAAGAGCACCCAGTTGCTGAGCGAGGGTTCAGCACAGGAGGGCTTGGTCTGGCTGAGGTTAGCAGGCCCCTTAGGCCACTACATGGGCAGCGGGATGCAGGGCCCTGTGTGAAAGTGGACACTGTTGCCTGCTCAGGAGAGGGACCTAGAGAGGGAGCTGGGGGCCAGGAGGGGCAGGGCTCCGAGAGCCACCTGGCCTTCCAGCCCTGCTTCCAGCTCGGAACTCTCTGAGCCCCACCCCACCCAGGAGAGGGCTCCGTCTGGGCCCTGGGCTGTGGGCAGCTCTGGCTGAGGCCAGGCCGTAGGAAGAGCCCCAGTCTCTGTATGGGCTGACCCCTGTTGTGCACTGGGACCCATCTTCTGGCCTGCAGTCCAGCAGGTGACATGTCCCCAACACTGGCCTGGGAGCTGCTGACTGGCTATCTCTGCCTCAGGGTCTGCCTGCTGGGAGTCCTGGCCCTGGTCATCAGCTGGGGCGCGCTGGGCTTGGAGTTGGCTGTGTCCGTGGTGAGTGGCAGAGGGGGTGAGGTCCCCGGCTGCTGGACCTGGGTACTGGGGGAGGGACAAGGGGAAGCCACACTCCTTCCCTGCCATCTTCCCCGGGTACCGAGTCCCAAGAGCAATGGGGCCCTGCCATGGGCGCAGTGTGCCTGTAACCCCAGATTCACAGTCTACCCTCCTCAGTTGAAAGCAGACTCCAGGGACAGGGTTCTACCCCCAAGAGCTTCCCTTTAGGCTCGGCTTGGTCATCCCCTCTCGCTCGCCCACACCCACCCTAGGGCTCCAGCGACTTCTGTGTGGACCCCGACACCTACGTGACCAAGATGGTGGAGGAGCACTCGGTGCTGAGCGGGGGTGAGTCTGCGTCCGCAGCCACATCAGAGTGGGTTCCCCAGGCTTGGGCTGAGCCAGGAGAGCAAGGTGGCTGAAGCGGAGGCGCCCCTGCCCTGTGGGCCTGTGGTCTCAGGGAGACAGGTCCCAGGCCAGGACACTAGTGAGCAGACAGGAGCAGCTTTCCCAAGTGGGAGGCTTTGTAAAGAATGACAGGAACTGTGAGGCCAGTGGTGACTGGGGTGATGGGTGCCCATGGGGCGGGGGAAGGGGCAGGTGACCCAGGGCTGCTTTGAGTAGGTGGGCAGAGGAGGCCAAATGGGTGGCGTTAAAGTACAGCTAGAGGGCCAGGCACCGTAGCTCATGCCTGTAATCCCAGCGCTTTGGGAGGCCAAGGAGGGTGGATCACCTGGGGTCCAGAGTTTGAGACCAGCCTAGCCAACATAGTGAAGCCCTGTCTCTACTAAAAATACAACAATAAGCCAGGCATGGTGGTGGGCGTCTATAATCCCAGCTACTCCAGAGGCTGAGGCAGGAGAATCACTTGAACCCGGAGGCGGAGGTTGCAGTGAGCTGAGATTGCACCAGTGCACTCCAGCCTGAGCAATCATAGCGAAACGCCATCTCAAAAAATAAATAAAAGAATAGAGCCAGAGGATGCTGCATTTTTGCAAGGTCCCCGAGGCAGGAGGCAGACCCTTGGGGTGAGGGGAGGGTGGGAGGCCAGTGGGGCTGAGTCACCGTGGTGAGCTTCGCTTTATTCCAGGGGGAGGCCATTGGAGGGAGGGAAGCAGGGGAGAGACTTGACCCATGATTGAAGGTCTCTTTCAAAGCATCCTCAGGCCTCAGGGTTTACAAGAGGCGGTGACGGGGATGCTTCAAGCAGGAGACAGCAGGGGCTTGAATAAATGGAGCAAAAGGTGGTCAGGGATGGGCTTTGAGGGTGGAGCCCACAGGACTGCCTGTCAGTTAGATGTAGGGATAGAGAGGGATGGAGCAGAAGTTCACGTCGCTGGTCTCAGTAGCTCTGTGCTGCAGGGCTGTGAGCTGTACTCCAGGTCGGGGAGCTGGTCTGGAGCTGGGGGGCAGGGAGCTGGGCCATTGGGAGTTGCAGCACCCTCGGGAGGTTTTCCATGTGTGTCAGACATCACAGAGGCAGGTGGACATGGGAATCTGGAGGTTGGGGTGCTGTTTGTTAAGCTTCTCTGGGCCCCTATTCTGGAAGTATTGTGTGTTCTCAAGTAGAAACTAGAAGGCCTATCTCTGTGGGGGTGGAGACACTGAAAGATCTTGAAGTGCTCACTCCTGTCAGGCACCATCCTGCTACCCTTTGTCCCTGGAGGCCACAAGATTCCCTTATGGGCAGATTTTTTACCTGCCTTTGTTGAAGGAGCCATTTCCACCAAAGCCTGAGGCTCCTCCAGGAGGAAAAATAATCTGCTCCCCGCTCACCTTGTCCTCCGGAATGAGGGTGGAGGGGTGGACCGGCTCTGCTGGGGGCCGGGGGGATGTTGCTGGTGACCATTCAGTGGCACCCACCACTGTTCTTGGCCCCCCTGCCATCAGCCTGGCCCATCCAGGTCCCTACTGCTGGCGGCCTTTGGGGGTCTCAGCAAGTATGAGCAGCCCCTGCTACACATGTACATGTACAAATATAAGCGTGAGCTCCAGCCTGCGGGCCATATAGCCCCTCCCAGAAGGCCAGCCACATCAGCCACACTGGCTTCACTGCACAGGCGGCCACAGTGACACCTAGTTTTCTCCTGTGTTTCTAAATACTTTCATCATTTTTTCAACTTTTAAAAACATTTTTTTTAATGTTCTTTGATAATTGGAAGAACTGAACTTATAAAGAGTTCAGAAGGTGGATCCCAGCAAGGGTCTGTGTGTAGGGACCCTGGCTTAATGGGAGTGCAGACCCCACTGCCACACACACAAACACACATGCATGTGTGTAATTGGATGCAGACATATGTGAAGACACATGCACACACACAGGAGGCGAAAGTAGGAGGACACACACTCATATGTAAGTAAACATGCAAACACATGCATATGTATAAACAGGTGCATGCAGACACACAGGCACATATGTGAACATGCATACAAGTGTGCCCTGAAGACATGTGCAGACACATGCACACATGCAAACATACATGCCCATGTGCCCTAGAGACATGCTTGTAGATGCATAGGCACATGTGTAAATGTACATGCCCATGTACCCTGGAGACATGCATGCAGATGCATAGGCACACGTGTAAACACACATGCCCATGTGCATTGGAGACATGCGCATAGACACATAGGCACATGTGTAAACACACATGCACATGTGTCCTGGAGATGTGTGTAGACACATAGGCACACGTGTAAACAAGTGTAGATGTGCCCTGGAGACGTGTGCAGATGCATAGGCTCACGTGTAAACACACCAGCCCATGTGCCCTAAAGACCTGTGTGCAGACACATAGGCACACATGTAAACACATGTGCAGGTGTGCCCTGATGACATTAGTTTAGACAAATAGGCACATGTGTAAACACACATGCAGATATGTCCTGAAGACATGCGTGTAGACACATAGGCACACGTGTAAACAAACACATGCTCATGTGTCCTGGAGACGTGTATAGACACCTAGGCCCACATGTAAACACACATGCTGATATGCCCTGGAGACATGTGTGTAGACCCATAGGCACATGTGTAAACACACATGCCCATGTGTCCTGGAGATGTGCGTGCAGGTGCATAGGCACATGTGTAAACACATGCAGATGTGCCCTGGAGACATGCGTGCAGACACATAGGCACATGTGAAAACACACATGTAGATGTGCCCTGAAGACATGAATGTAGACACATAGGCACACGTGTAAACAAACACACATGCCCATGTGTCCTGAAGATGTGTGTAGACGCATAGGCACACGTGTAAACATACATGCCTTTGTGCCCTGGAGACGTGTGCAGACGCATAGGCACATGTGTAAACACACATGCAGATGTGCCCTGAAGACATGCATGCAGACACATGCTCACGTGCACACAGTCGCATTGGGACAGCCGTCGTGGCTCAGCCTGCCCTGACGTCTCTCCACAGACATCCTGCAGTACTACCTGGCCTGCTCACCCCGCGCTGCCAACCCTTTCCAGCAGGTGAGAGCCTGGCCAGTCCTGAGAAGTTGGGACTTGGATTCGGGGAGAGTCTGAGCATGTTGCTCTGTGCGGAGGGGCCCGAGCAGGCGTGCCTGATTCCTCAGCCTGCAGGACTGGGGAGCTGGGGGAGGGAGCTGGACAGGGGCTGTGTGGATGTCACCAACAGCCCCTGGGATTGCCACCCCAGTCACCTGAGTGCAAGCCTTTTGGGGTGACCCGCTTAGTGCACCCGCATTGCCAGGACTGCTTTTGCTTCTTGGGTTGGCCTTATGTGTGTGGAGGGGAAGGACGAGCCCCAGAGATGCCTCTGTAGGGTAAGCACGTTCCGGCATCCTGGTGGGGGAGTTTGAAGTGGTTGCCACACCAGCTGGTCAAGCCCTGTACACACTGCTTGTCATTTCACTGTGACCACGGGACCCTTTGGGTCCTGAAGGCCATGTGTCTGTGCTTTGCTTGCTGGTGTGGGTACATGGTTGGCTGTTACCACCTCAGGGCTCTATGGTCTCTGGGTGTGTCCCTGGGGAAGCAAGGGTCGGGAGTGCCCCATTGGCCTGCAGGCTGGAGCCTTGACAGCCTCCTAGGCTGGACACCTTGCTGGTGGCCCAGTGTTGGAGGGTCCTGGGGAGGGAGAGGTGGGTGGCCCAGCGGCCCCCATGGACTTGGTCTCTCTGGAGCAGAAGCTGTCGGGCAGCCACAAGGCACTGGTGGAGATGCAGGATGTCGTGGCTGAGCTCTTGAGGACCGTGCCCCGGGAGCAGCCGGCCACCAAGGTGAGGGGCTGCGGGGCAGGCGCTGGGGCGGGCAGGGGCCCTTTTTTCTCAGCATGAAAGAAATTTGAGGTGCAAACACAGCTCAGGGCAGATTTGGAGAAGGCACCAGGCTGGTTGAGTAGGGACGTGGTGGCAGTGGGTGCAGGAGGCTTTCCTCTTTCCTCCCCCAGCCCTTTCTGCATAAGGCCTCTTTTGTCCTCCCCTTCCTCCCTCCTTCATTCCTTTTCCTTGGGAATTTTTGGTAGGTTATAAAACTCATTTCTTTTGAGACAGGCTATTGCTATGTTGCCCAGGTGGGTCTCAGGGCTGGGATGACAGACTTAAGCCACCAACCCCAGCTTTTAAAAAAATAACTTTATTCTTTCTTTAAAAAGTAATATGAGCTCCTTATATTTTTTTTAAAAATTGAAGAAAATCGAAAGAGATGAAGGAAGAGAATAACAGAATCAGATCCATTCTCAGAGTGAATGTTCTGGGGGGATTCTGGAAATTGGAGAGGATTATTGTTTTTCCCTGTAATGTTCTGGGCCAGGAATTTCTACATTAAAATATGTTTAAAGAAATTAAAAATATGGCCAGGCAAGGTGGCTCATGCCTATAATCCCAGCACTCTGGGAGGCCAAGATAGGCAAATCACTTGAACCCAGGAGTTTAAGACCAGTCTGGTCAATGTGGGGAAACCCCGTCTCTAAAAATACAAAAATTAGCCAGGTGTGATGGTTGGCGCCTATAGTCGTAGCTACTTGGGTGGCTGAGGCAGGAGAATCTCTTGAACCCAGAAGGCAGAGATTGCGGTGAGCGGAGATTGCGCCACTGCACTCCAGCCTGGGCAACAGAGCGAGACTCCATCTCAAAGTATAAAATAAAAACTAGGCCGGGCATGGTGGCCTGTACCTATAATCCCAGCACTTTGGGAGGCCGAGGCGGGTGGATCACGAAGTCAGGAATTCGCGACTAGCCTGGCTGAGATGGTGAAACTCCGTCTCTACCTAAAATACAAAAGTTAGCGGGGCACGGTGGCAGGCATCTGTCATCCCAGCTACTTGGGAGGCTGAGGCAGGAGAATCGCTTGAACCCAGGAGGCAGGGGTTGCAGTGAGCTGAGATGGCACCACTGCACTCTAGCCTGAGTGTTAGAGCGAGACTCTGTCTGATAAATAAATAAATAAATAAGTTGCTGTGCTCTTGATAAAACCGGAATCTCTTTGGAGGTGTTTGGTCCACCCGTGGGGATCCCTGTCTCTGTGCACACCCCCAACACGGGATGAGGGGGAAGAGTGCGTCTGTGGACAAAAGCGTGGTTCTCAGACTCCATTTGAGAGCAGTAGCCCTTCTCTAAGGAGCTCTTCACAAAGCTAAAATCAAACAAATGTACACACACAGGGCAGAGGGTGGCGCTCATGCCTGTCATCCAGCACTGTTGGGGGCCAAGGCAGGGGGATCACTTGAGCCCAGGAGCTCATCCTGGGCAACATAGCCAGACCCCGTTCTACAGAAAACACAAAAATTAGCTAGGCGTGGTGAAGCATGCCTGTAATCCCAGCTACTCGGGAGGCTGGGGCGGGAAGATTGCTTGAGCTCAGGAGTTCAAGGCTGCAGTGAGCTGTGATGGCACCACCTCATCCCAGCCTGGGCAACAGAGCAAGACCCTGTCTCAAAAAAAATATATATATATATACACACACACATACACACACACACACATACATATATATATTTATACATATATATAATATGCACATATATAAATAAAAAATGAAAAGTAAAAACTGTACACACAGATACACACATTACTTTGAATTAAAGTTACTCTTTAGAATTTCTGTTACAGCGAGAGCACCCTCTTGGCGTTTTTGCATTCGAGTGGATAGGGAGGGGGATTCGTTTCCTGGGACCCCCATAGCAAAGCACCCCAGACAGGGCAGGCTCTGCCGCAGACAACCATCTCACAGCTCTTGGCAGGGCCAGGTTCTTCCGAGGCCTCCCTTTTGCTTGCAGATGGCGTCTTCTGCTGTCTTTGTAGGGCCAACCCTCTGTGGGTGTCTGTGTCCTGATCTCTTCTTTTTTATTTCAGTCTATTTATTTATTTATTTATTGTTTGAGACAGAGTCTCGCTCTGTCGCTCAGGCTGGAATGCAGTGGCACAATCTCGGCTCACTGCATCCTTTGCCTCCTGGGTTCCAGCGATTCTCCTGCCTCAGCCTCCCAAATAGCTGGGATTACAGGCACCTGCACCACGCCTGGCTTATTTTCCTCTTCTCATAAAGACACCCATCACATGGGGTTAGGACCCACCCATGTGACCTTGGTTTACCTTCAACACCTCTTTAAAGATCCTGTCTCCAAATGCAGTCCCTTTCTGAGGACCTAACCCCCTTTTTGGGGGTTAGGACTGCAACACAGGAATTCTGGAGGCATCGTTCAGCCCATAACAGTAGGCTCTATTATCCCGAAATCCATTCCTTTTTTTTTTTTTTTTTTTTTGAGACAGGGTCTCCCGCCCAGGTTGGAGTACAGTGGCCTGATCTCAGGTCACAGCCACCTTCGTCTCCCGGTTTCAAGCAATTCTCCTACCTCAGCCTTCTGAGTAGCTGGGATTACAAATATGCACCACCACACCCAGCTAATTTTTGTATTTTTAGTAGAGACGGGGTTTCACCACGTTGCCCAGGCTGGTCTTGAACTCCTGACCTCAGGTGATCTGTCCGCCTTGGCCTCCCAATGTGCTGGGATTACAAGCATGAATCACCAGTCCCGGCCCCAAAATCCATTTCAGGATTGTAGTGGGTCCTTAGAAAACGTGCTGTAGGCTGGACGTGGTGGCTCATGCCTGTAATCCCAGAACTTTGGGAAGGCGAAGTGGGTGGATCAGGAGGTCAGGAGTTTGAGACCAGCCAGACCAACATGGTGAAACCCTGTCTCTACTAAAAATACAAAAATTAGCTGGGCGTGGTAGTATGCACCTGTAATCCCAGCTACTTGGGAGGCTGAGGCAGGAGAATCGCTTGAACCCAGGAGGCAGAGGTTGCAGTGAGCCGAGATCGTGCCACTGTACTCCAGCCTAGGTGACAGAGGGAGACTCCATCTCAAAAAAAATAAAAAGAAAGAAAAAGAAAATGAGCTGTAAAAGGCAGCACTGGGCCAGTCGCTGCTCCTGCAGAGTTGCCGTCAGCCTGGCAGTGTTTCTGTGCAGTCGTTTCTCCAGGCATGCAACAGCTCTGGCAGTGTCTGTGCACAGGTGCACACACACATGCACACACATGAGCACCTGAGGGCATGCGGACACATTACAGGATCACACTCACTCTGCATGGAGAGTTTTGTCAGTTAACATGAGACATTTCCCTTGCCTTTAACTGTTCCTTGAAATAAGACTTTTAAAAGTAGAGCAGGTCTGTGTCAGTAGACACGTTGGGGGTTCACTGTCTCTTCCATTGCAATAAAGGGAGGTCTGTCTTTACGTAGTGGTGATCACACCAGACAGGCGCTCCTGGATCCTTGTGTCCTTGGTGGGCCCCATGAGTCTGGGGAGGGGCCTGGGGTCACCATTTCTCAAGGCCCTGAGTCCTCAGGACCTGCACTGAGACCCTAGGGTGCAGGATATCTCAGTGGCAGATTGTGGGGTAGAGGGAGACCCAGGGGCTTCCAAGACGGGGCAAGGCTGGCTCAAGGTCCCCCTTCCAAATGAAGTGCTGACCTCCTGTGGTGCGTGCCCCCCAGGACCCCCTCCTCCGTGTCCAGGAGGTGCTGAACGGCACAGAGGTGAACCTGCAGCACCTCACCGCCCTGGTGGACTGCCGCAGCCTGCATCTGGTGAGAGGCAGGACTCGGGACAGGATCGTGGCGGCTTGGCGGGTGGGAACAGGGGAGCGGCCGCTTGGGAGGCTAGGGACCTCCCAGCAGACAGTGGGTCCTCAGCCCAGCCTCTCGGGGGTGGTCCAGGCCACTGTGGCTGGTCCAAGGGCCTCACGCTGCCTCCTCCCCGCTCCCCATCTCTGGATCCTGTGATCTCGTCCCCGCGGCCTCAGGACTACGTGCAGGCACTGACCGGCTTCTGCTATGATGGTGTGGAGGGCCTCATCTACTTGGCCCTCTTCTCCTTCGTCACTGCCCTCATGTTCAGCTCCATCGTCTGCAGCATCCCGCACACCTGGCAGCAGAAGAGGTGAGGGGCTCCAGGGGTTGAGGGAGCTTGCCCTGGGCCACATGGCATGCAGGACATTCAGGGGCATACATTTATGGACACCTGTGTGCCAGTCCCAGAGGAGAGGGACAGACACCTCCTCACCTTATGACCCTCCATAGGTTTCTGTGGTATCTCAGGCTGCCGGCTCCAAGGTGAGCACCTCCATTTCACAGCAGGAAAACAGCCTGGTGGAGCTCCCGGTCTGGGTTGCGGGAGATTGGAGCAGGCATCAGGGAGGACTGGGGTCTCCTGCCTGCCGCCCTGAGAGCTGGCCTCAGACTATCTACTCCCTTCCCCCTCCCTGCCGCCATGGGGTGCAGGTGCACGGAGCTTTGGGGGAAAAGGTCAGTGGTCCGCTATGCAGGCTCAACTCTGCTGAGGTTAGTCCCCAGGTGGCTGTGGCCTCCAGCTATGTGACCCCCAAGAAGCCAGGTCCCCTGGAGCCACTATATCCTTACCTTTGAAGTGGGGGTCCTGGTGGCCCCTGCCTGAGTCTCCCCACTCAGTACTGTATTGCATGGTGTATGGGGGTGACAGGCTCCTTCCCTTGCTGGGGCTCCCATGGCTTATCTTTGAGACCTCCACCTCCCCGCTGACTTGGACTGTGGCTACTGCTTGGTGGCCCAACATGGATGGCGGGTAGCTTGGCTTAGATTTCTTACTTCTGTCTGGATTTCTATTATTTTCCCTTGTGATGGTGATTGTGATGCTGCCAGTGATAATGGTGGTGATGAAGGCAATGGTGGTGATGATAGTGATGATTGTGGTGATAATGGTGATGGTGATAATAATGATGATGGTGGTAATGATGGTAATGGTGATGATTGTGGTAGTGATGGTGATTGTGATGGTGGTGGTGGTGATGGTAATGATGCCACTGGTAATGGTGGTAATAGTGGTGATGGTAATGATGGTAGTGGTGATGGTGGTAATAACGGTGATGGTGGTAATAATGGTGATGGTGATGATGGTAGTGGTGATGGTGGTGGTGGTGATGATAGTGATGGTAATGATGGTAGTGGGGATGGTGGTAATAATGGTGGTGGTGGTGGTAATGGTGATGATGGTTGTGATGATGATGTTCATGATGGTGGTGGTGGTGATGGTCGTTGTGGTGGTGATGGTGATGATGGTGATCATGGTGGTGGTGATGGTGGTGGTGGTGATGGTGATAGTGATGGTGATGATGGTGGCAATGATAATGGTGATGGCAGTGGTGATGTTGGTGATGGTGGTAGTGGTGATGGTGATGGTGGTTGTGGTTGTGGTGGTGATAATGGTGATAGTGCTGGTGATGATGGTGACAGTGATAATGGTAATGGCAGTGGTGATGTTGATGATAATGCTGATGGTGGTGGTGATGGTGTCAGTGGTAATAAAGATGGCGGACATAGGGGAGTAGATAAGAGCATAGCCCTGAACTCACAGGGCTAGATTTGGATCCTGTTTCTATCCTTGCTTATTGTATGATATGGGCAAGTCACTTAACCACCCTGGGCCTCCATTTCCCTCACTGTAGAAAGGGAGTTGTAAGAGGACACAGCTGGAGTGTCGAGGGGGCTCTCAAGCCACTGCATGTGAGGGACATGGCTGGTAGCCACCGCTCAGCCAAAAGCTACCACTGTTCTGCTTCTGAAGTGCTCGCCACCAGGCAGCCCACCCTGTGTCCCATCTGGGACCTCATGGGGCGTGGAGGAGTTCCAGAGTGCCAGAGGCCTGCACAGAGTGGAGGATGGAAAGCCAGAGGGCAGCAGGGCCAGGAAAACTGGCCCAGGCCACCCAAGGGTGCGGTTGGGTTGTGCAGAGCCAAGAGGCACCCCAGCCTCCTGTGCCCTCCCAGGAGGGGCCTTGCACTCTTCTTTCAGTAAGCAAACAGCAAGCCTTGCCATGCTCAGGCCTGGCATTCAGGTGACCACACAGGTCTCTTAGCACCCAACCTCACGGGGGCAGGGCTGGACGCAGAGCCGGGTGACCTGCCTACAGTCCCACATGCAGTATGCACACAGCCAAGCTAGGACTGGAACCAGGAGTGTCTGTCTGCACCAGAGCAGACCCTCAGGGTCTGTGGCCAGCTCCTTCCTGCTGGGGCCTGAGCTTGTGCTGCATGTCCCTCCTCGTAGAGGCCCTGACGAGGACGGGGAGGACGAGGCCGCTCCGGGGCCACGGCAGGCACATGACAGCCTCTACCGTGTCCACATGCCCAGTTTGTACAGCTGTGGCAGCAGCTACGGCAGTGAAACCAGCATCCCGGCCGCAGCCCACACCGTCAGCAACGCCCCAGTCACTGAGTACATGTGAGTTGAGGGGGGCAGGTGCCCAGGCTCACTCGGGGAGCCCAGCGGGACCAGCAGGCACATTAGACTTCTAATGCAGCTGAGAACATGGATCCAGGTTGGGGCTAGCTTGAGGGAAGGGGCCGGAGAAGGGGCGGCCTCGGGGCATTGAGTGCCTCCTGCCCCAGGTGAACGCGGTCCAGGGGCCATGGGGACGCCACATGGTCAGATGGAGGTTCTGTGTCCAGGGCACAAGGACTCAGGGCTCAGCTACATGGTGGGCAGGTGGCTCGGAGGGAGTGGGCTCTGGCCAGGCCAAGGTGAGCGGGGGCCTCTCTGTGAGCCCTCTCTGAGCACTTTGTTACTGTGCTTGGTTCATGGGACCCCCAGTGAGAACAGATGTGCCCACCCCTGTGAAAGTCAGGATCAAAGATGGGGGTTCCAGGCAGGCTGGGTGGGCACAGCTGGGCCACCTTCAAGGTCCCCCGTATGGCCAGCAGTCCCTCACAGCCTCTTCCCCTTATGCCTCAGGAGCCAGAACACCAATTTCCAGAACCCCCGCTGTGAGAACACCCCACTCATTGGGCGTGAGTCCCCGCCACCCTCAGTAAGTCTTGGGGCAGGAGGGTGGATGGGGTGGCTGCTCAGCCTTGGGGGTCTGCTGTTGCACTGTGTCAGTGGGCTGGTGTGGCACATGCAGCCAGTGTGAGCTCTAGGGACAGCTGTGAGCCGCCACCACCAGGGTCCCAGGGGGCTCTTCCCAGCCAGGACCTCTCCACAGGGCACCAGACATGAGTAGACCGGGCTGGGTGGGCCTGCTAGCTCTTCCTAGGCAGCCTTGGAGTGCCCTGGGGCCAGAGGGCAGCCTTGGGGCCAGCCACCCAGTGGGTCAGCTCTCAGGCCCTTGGGGAAGGCGAGCAGGTGGGTGGGCAGGTGTGGCCCCACCGCAGCCCTCCCAGCTCCTGGGCACGGCCCTGCACCAGGCGCTCCCTGGCCTCTTACCCTCCATTTGCTGTCCCTTCTGGATCCGTGGGGTGCCACCGCTCCAGTTCCCAGGGGCCCTGGCTCTACCTCCTTTTCTTTTTCTTCCTTGAGTCTTTTCCTGAGTGTCTGTTCCAGCCCAGTCCTGGTGTCCCCTCTGACGTTTCGAGTAAGATACAGGCAGGAGGGGACAGGGTGCCCAAAAAAAGGAGCTTGTGGCACAGTGGAGGGACTGGGGAGGAGGGGGCCAGGCTACCAGGACAGGGCTTGAGAGGCCGAAGTCTGCCTTGCTGAGAAAGCCCCATCCTGTGACAGAGCTGGGCCTGGGGTGTCTGGGAGGGGCCGGGCCTGTGAGGCTCAGGCCATCCAGGTGCAGGCCCAGTCCCACTGCCCTCGTCCTCACCATCACATGGCCCCATAGCCCCCTCCCAGCCCCGCACCCTGGAGTTGAGGCTGCGCTCTCTCTCTCTCTCTCTCTCTCTCTCTCCTGCACCCCACCCACCCCGGGCCCTCCTAGCGCTATCTGGCTGCCCTGGACTCTGGCAGCCACGCGGGCTGGCAGTTTAAGCCCATGGACAGCGCCCGAACGCTGTGGTAGCTGTGCCCTCAGAGCGACAGGTACTGACCCACCGGGTCCCCCACCCCGCACGGCCGCCCGCCTGCGCCTCCCGCCTCCGCCCTGCACTCACTGCCACCCTCCCGTTGGCACTGGCCCGGGGCTCCATCCATTCGGCTCCTGTCGGCAGGGACAGCTCTGAGCACCGTGACCCAGCCAGAGACTTCTAATGCCGGTCCTGGGCCCGCCAGCCTCACAGTGGGGTTGGCAAATCCCCTTCCAGGCTCCCCCAGCCCAGCTGCTTGGCCTCTGGGAACTCTGCCACCAGCTCCAAGTGGCCCCAGGCCCTCCTATCACCTCCCAGTGAGGAATCCATGCACCCAGACCCCTGTATGCGCCTGGGTCCCTGGGTGTGTGGCCGGCTGGCCCTACCCTGGAGGTGCTGCCTGTGTGTTGGGATGTGCACATGGAACGGTGTGTGCCCACGAGCACGCGAGCTTCTCCTGCTGGCCCCACAGTGGTGGGGGCGCCTGCTTGGGCTCCTTCAGGAGTCTAGGTGGCTGCCCTGTCCTGTTCTGCCCCCACCCTGTTCTGCCCCTCTCCCTCCCCTATGCTGCATGTCCATGGAATGCCGAGGCTCCTGGCCGTGGCTCCTCCTTCCCACCCCCTCCATGGCTGCCTCACAGGCTGCGTGAAACCTAGGTGTCCTAGGAGGGCTCTTGGGGACCTGGGGAGCTCTGTGCCTCTGAGTCTGGGGACTGTGGGAATGGGCCTGGGGCTCTGGGGTTCTGGAGCCTGCCTGGGTTGGGGGCTGGCCTGCCCCTTCTCCTCACTGCCACTGGCCCTTAGCACATGCTTCATGCGTGTGGGTTTCTCTGAACACACACATGCATTCTCTTGCACACACCCCTGCACATAAGACCTTCATATTCCTGGCTGGACGAGGGTGGCCAAGATGTGCAGGCCGGCTGCAGAGCCAGGCACACGGCAGCACCCCCTGCAGCTGCCTCTGTTCCCAAGTCTGAGACCCACGAGGAGCCCACAGTTGGGTCCCTGACGGGAGTTGGGGGGCTGCATTGCTTCAGCTTCCTGTGTGGCTTAGGGGGTCCTCCTTCCATGGCATGAAGGGGCAGCCCAGGGGGTTGTCCTCAGGCTGGGCTCTCTGTACTCCCACAGGCAGTGGCCTAGCTGCAGGAGGACCCGGCCCTGGGCCTGGAGGAGGCCTTGGCCCATCCCTGGAGGGCGGCTGGTTTGTGTCCTTCAGGTCCTGGGGGTATAGGGTGCGGGTATAGCCTTGGAGATGTGGCTCTTGGGGATGGAAGAACTCTGTCTGGCCTAACACCCAAATGCTGCTGATGTGGGCTTGGGGGTCTGTGTGTACGCCCCTCCTCAGAGATGTCGCCTGCCTTGAGCCTAGCGAATTGGGGGCTGCCTGTCTCTCAGGCCCAGCCAGGCCTACAGCACAGGCCCCTGCAGCCAGTGGCACCTCCTGATCCCCTCCTTGTAGGCTCTGCCAGGGCACCCTGTGCTGTCCCATTCTGCTCCTAGGGCTTCTGGCTTAGCCAAGTGAGGACCACGAGAAGGACACCCCTGACTGTGTGCGCCGTGCAGGGGCCCTGCTGACGCCTCTCCCTTGTCTTCCTCCAGTACACCTCCAGCATGAGAGCCAAATACCTCGCCACGAGCCAGCCTCGCCCCGACTCCAGCGGCAGCCACTAGACGGCGCCCAGCAACCACCCACCCCACGTGCCAACTGCCCCTCCCATGCCAGCACTGCCACTTCCACCCGCCGGACCCTCCCTCGCACACCGCGCCAGGCCCGCCCGGGACGTGTCTGCAGGCTGCTTGCCCTCCTCTCCCCTCCCCGCAGGGGCACAGGGGAGACACAGGGGCTCCGGGCCTGTATCCCCAAGTCGAGTCACACCTGAACGCTGCTACCAGCTGATGCCCCAGCCCTGCACGCCACCCACTGTCCCAGCACGCTCCCTCTGCAGATGGCCGCTGTACCCCGAGCCATGGCCACACCTGACCTATGCTGTCTCCGCCCAGCCCTTCCCTCCGCAGCTCTCCTTCCTCTGCCCAGCGCTTCTGTGGACCCCTTCTTAGTTCACAGGCACCACTGGGCTGCTCTGTGCCAGTGCCTGCTGGCCACATAGGGACAGGGGCACATGCCATCTGCTCATCTCTGCCCTTTGGTTCCTCCCGAGGTCCCTCTGCGTGCCCATCTCTCTGCAGTGCCCTCCTTGCCCGTGCAGTCCATCCACCCACAGGCTTAACCCTCCTGCCAGCTGCCAGAGGCCCCTTCCAGCAGGGCCCCTGTCCGTCGCCCCAGCCTCACTCTCCCTCAGCACCTGCCTTGTTGGAGGCCCTAGCCCTCCATGGACAGCAGGGGCCACATGGAACCCAGGCCACTCACCTGCCACCCAGTGCTGGCTGCCTTCTTGGTGCCAAATCCCCTCCCCCCACCCAGAGACTGGGCAGCTGTGTCTGGTTTGTTCTTTGCACTAACCACATTTGTCATCTCTAGGGCAGGCCGGGGCTGCTGGCCGAGGGGGACCGCTGGCACCCCCTTCCCTCCCTTCTTGGTTCCATTTCCATCTGTGACAGGTACAGCGTCCTAGGAACCGGGCCTGAGGGGCTGGACCCGAGCTGGCTATGAACGTCCCTCAGCCTCTGCTGCCCCTCTTGGGACTAACCACTAACCTCACCCCCAGCCTCCATGGGTGCCCCTGGCTGGCCCAGAGCTGGCAGTGTGAGCCCAAGTCCGGGCTGGAGCTGAGGCCGGAGCAGCTGGCCGGGAGTCAGGGCTGCAGTGGCATTTCTTCAAGGGGTGCTGCCCCAGGAGGACGGTCCTTGGGAATGAACCTCCCATGGGCTTTGGACTGAGGTCCCTATGGCCTCGGTCTCCCTCCCCATAAAGTGGGAGTGAGGCTTCCCTACGGTGCTTTTGGCTTTAGTGTACGATGTTTGCTGTGCTTCCTGCCGTGGAGGGCAGAGCCACCCCAAATCAGGATTAGACATTCTGCCATTCCCGGCCCCAGCCCTGGCCTAGCCAGCCCAGCCCTCGAGGCTCAATGTCTGTGCCAAGGCCGGGGCCAACCAGAGGGCAGCTGGATGGCCACGTGCAGGGGTCAAGGCCGGGCCCAGCAGTTTACAGATGCATGGCTCTTCCTCCTGGAGCAGCCGGCAGCTACCTGGACCAGAAATGTCCTCATCCCCTCCCTGGGGCCAGGCTCCGCCCTGCCCTTCTTCTGTGAACCCCTCCTTTCTTTGTGCTGGTGTCTGGGACCAAAAAGGGGGATATGGGAGGGCAGAGCAGGAAGGGGAGTCCATGGGCCTGGGACCGCAATCCTGGGTGTCTGAGCTCCCTGGGCATGACCAAACCTCAGTGGAGGGGCCTTTGCTCCAGGCCCTGCCCAGCTGACATTCTGAGCCCTCTTGGAGGTGCTGCCACAGCCAGTCTGCTCAGTCTTTCTTCTGGGCTTGACCCGCCAGGGGAGCTCTCCAGCCTGGGGTTGGGAGGGATGCCCTGGCACCCTGACCTGGGTGCCTGCCAAGCGCCCCGCGACCGCTTAGAAGCACAAATGCTGTCCGTGGCCGCGAGGCTGCCTGCCAGGTGAATGGACAGCGTGAGAGGCGGCGAGGCTGGGGCTTTGAGCCTCAGGCTGTCTTGGGACTCCTGACCATGGTGTGTATGTGTGCCCGTCTGTGACGAGGTTGAAGAAAGGAAATGGGGAAAATCAAAAGGGGTTCAAACCCCACCTCAGTAGGTGGAGGGGAGCATCTGCCATCGGTTATCTTTTTGTTCTGAGTTTTCGGTGCCGTGTTCCTAACTACCCCATCCTATGACCTCACCACACCTACTGGGGGCGTCTGGCTGGCACCTGCTGCCGTGGCCAGCCCCCACTCTCACCCTGCACAGGGGATCTTGCAGGCCTCAGGCCCACAGCCTCATTGGGAGGACAGGGTGGGCCTGGGAACAAGAGGGAGGAGCCCAGGGGCTTACCACACTGAGGGGGCTCCTCAGCAGGCATCCACTACCCTGGGGGGCCCCCCAGGTGTGGCAAGGTTGGTAGTGAACAGGCCTGATTAGCAGCCCCTGGCCCCTTGCCCACCCACCCATCTCACTATGCAATTCGAATTCCAAGCACCATTTGCTCCTTCCCTGAGGCCAGCTCTGCCCAGCCCTGGGAGGGTGCTGAGGCAGCCCCTGGACCCCGGACCTCCAGACAGGGCAGGCTGGGGACCAGGCCCTCTCCTGTGGGATCTTTGTTTTGTGTTTAACCATAATGGTTGTGTACTGAACCACTTCCTATTTGTTATATATAATATATATATAATCTCCTTAAGACTCAGCCTCCTGGTTTACCCCCAGCCCGGGCATCTGACCTCCCCCACCCCAGTGTGATTTAACATACAGAAGCTGAGGCCTGAACCATTTTGCATTTCCCCTTCCTCCAGCCGTAGGGCCATGGCTGTATGTACTGTCGCTGTGTTTTTCTGTTTTTTAGAACTGGGTTTGGGGGCTGATTTTTATTTCTTTGGGGGCTTTATTTTTCTTGGCAAATACTAAAAATCTCGTCAATGTAATTTCTGTGGTTTCTATTCAGCTTGGGTTTCATGTTTTAAAATAAACAAATTTTAAAAAACAAGCCTCTCTTTCTGAGCAGCTTTTTCTCCCGCCCGGCCGCTGGTAGGGAGTCCGTGGCTCCAGGCAGAGGCAGGGGTGTGCAGAGGGGACACTGAAGGCGGGGCCGGCTGGGCGGGGCCTCTAGGGGTTGGGGGTGGGGCGTTGGGAGTGGGTGGGGCTTCTCGGGGTTATGGGTGGGTCTCTAGGGGTGGGCGGGGCACCAGGGACAGGTTCTCCAGGGATGGGTGGGCGGGGCCTCTCGGAGTGAGTGGGCAGGGATCCCGGGACAGGTTCTTTAGGAATGGGTGGGCGGGGCCTCTTGGGATTGTGGGCACGACGCCAGGGACAGGCTCTCCAGGGATGGGGTGGGCGGGGCGCCGGGAAAGGCTCTCCAGGGATAGGGTGGGCAGGGCTTCTGGAGTGAGAGGGCGAGGGCCTTGGAAAATAGGTGGGCGAGGCGCCAGGAACGGGATCTCGGGGGATGGAGTAAGAGGAGCCTCTCGGAGCGAGTTGGTGGGGCTACGCTCGCTGGGTGGGCGTATCTCTCGGGCTCAAGGCCCTTGTTGACCCGGCGGCTGTGTCGAAGCAGCAATGGATCCGAGCTGGGAGTGCTGCTGATCCGACCGACGTGGTAAAAGCCTCACTTTGCTGTCTGCACTTGCACTGCCAGGGGCCCGCGGGGACCAGGATCGCTATATAGAGGCCCCGCCGGCCCTCAGGAGAGGTGAGGGTTCCTGGCCCGGAGCAGGGATGGTGGAGGGGTCGAGCGGCCAGGCGGAAGCAATGATGGGTTCCGGGCTGAGCTCTTCCTGAGCCCCCAGTGTTATAACTCTCCGTCCTTCCAAAAGCAGCACCGAGGAGGGTTCCCGTGCTCCCTGGGCTGGGGGTCCTCTGGCGCCCTTCCTGGAGGCCCGCACAAGGTCTACGTGTTTCAAGGCCCCCCCCCCCCCCCGCCCCGCAACACACACACCCCAGGCTCCTGCTGAGAAGCAGGCTTGGGAAGGTACATAACCCTGAGATAACACACCCATCTCACAGGGAAATGTTAGGACCCCCAAAGTTGGGGGAGGCCCCTTTTGACCAGTAGAGCATTTGTCTCCCACGCCTGGGTGCACAGGCTTGGGAATACAGGTGGCGAGGGCACCTGTGGACACCGTGTGTGTGGGGCGGGGGTGTCCGCTAGGCAGGGCCCCTTCTCCCAACAAAAGCACACACCAGCAGCTTTGCCCAGTGTGCTTGGATTTGACCATGGCTGCTCCAGGATGGGACCCAGGATAGGCCAGCTCTGAAGGAAGGCTGCCAAGCTCCCCAGAGTGGAGATGTCAGAGCTCTGATGCTTCTGGGAGTCATGTGATAAGGGACATCTGGGGCTAGGAGCCTATAAGGTGAGAATCCCAGCCTTGGAGCAAGAGCCAGTGGCCACAAGGGAAAGACCCCAGGCATGTCCTGCCCCTCTCAGATCTCAGCCCCTGTCTCTCTATCAGGAAAGGCAGAAAACAATATCCAGGTTCCTTGTAGGGAAGGGGTGGGAGGGTTGGGGGGGAGGCATACCCCTCATCCACTCACTGGACCAGTGTTTCTAAGTCCAGCCACTGTTCTGGGCACTAGAGTGCACCAGGGAACCAAAGGACAAAGGGCTTTGCCCTCAAAGAGAACGGGCTCTGCTCAGGTGGGAGAAGAACAGCAAAATTAACCAGCAGATGATAAACACGTGAGAACATGCTGCAGGAAAATGATCGTGGAGGAGGGATTGGGAGGGCGGGGACAGGGGTGTTGGCCAGGTGCAACTTCTAACGGTCAGGAAAAGCCTCCCTGGAAAACTGGCAACGGAGAGAGACTGCTGGAGGTCAGGAAGTGCGTGAGGTCCCCACTGCTGCTACGGCAAACCACAGCAAGCTCCGTGGGCTTAAGACAACACATACTCATGATCCTATCATTCTGTGGGTCAGAAGTCTCCCTGGGCTAAAGCCAAGGTGTTGGCGGGGCTCGTTCCTCTGCAGGCTCTTGGGGGGGAGAGTCCAGAGTCCATTTCCTTGCCCTTTCCAGCTTCTAGAGGCATCCACATTCCTTGACTGGTGACCCCTTCCTCCACCTTCAAACCCAGCAGCAGAGAGCACCATGAGGTCTCTGGGTCTGACCCTGACCCCCCTGCTTGTGATTACACTGGGCCCACGTGGGTAATTTCCAATCATCTTTCCATCTCAAAATCCACAATTAACTCATGTTTCCAGTGTCCCTTTGCTTTGCCATGTTAAGGCTGGGACAGCTCTGGGAGCCATTATCCTGCCTACCATGGGAAGCTAGTTTTAGTTTTGAGGCTATCTGAGGAAAGCAGGTTCCAGAAGAGAGAAGAGCCAGTGCAAATGCCCAGAGGCAGATGCATGCTTGGTGTGTTCAAGCCAGGAAGTGAGGCTGGCTGAAGTGGAGGGAGCTAGGACGCGAGTGGGTGGCTGGAGGTGGGAGAGACTTTGATGTTGAACCAGAGGAATATAGGAGCCATGGAGGGTCAGTGAGCAGAGTGACATGACCTAACATTCTTTTTTTTTTTTTCTTTTTTTGAGATGGAGTCTCACTGCCATGCCCAGGCTGGAGTACAATGGTGTGATCTCACTACAACCACTGCCTCCCAGGTTCAAGCAATTCTCCTGCCTTAGCCTCCAGAGAAGCTGGGATTACAAGCACCTGCCACCATGCCTGCTAATTTTTGTGTTTTTAGTAGAGACAGGTTTCACCATATTGGCCAGGCTGGTCTCGAACTCCTAACCTCAAGTGATCCTCCCGCCTTAGCCTCCCAAAGTGCTGGGGTTACAGGCTTGAGCCACCCTGCCCCAAGAGGGGCTAGACACAGGGCAGTGGAGGCTGGTTGCACAGGAGCGTGGTCCCTTGGGGACATGTAGAGGGTCTCATGAAATAGGAAGGCAGGCAGGAGGGGGTGGGAGCTGAGGAGAGAGGAGGAAGGGTGAGCCCAGGAGAGGAACGGTGGGATCCCTGAGGCCCCCGCTGGGGTCCATGGTCTGGGACTCTAAATGAGACTAGACAGAGGGTGAAGTGGTTTTTTTCCCAGCTGTGTTCGGCTGCCCAGGTGCAGGCACAGTGCAGGCAGGGGCTGGGCGCAGCCAGGTGAGCGTCACAGGTCCTGCCAAGAGATGATGACGAAGGGGAAAATCAAGCCCCAGCCCTGAGACTACAGCCAGGTGAGGGCACGCTTCGGTGGGAGGGCGGAAAGATCATCAGGACAGGCAGGTGGAGGCAGAGCAGGAGGCAGGGATGGCCCAGGGCAAGGCCAGGCCTGGAGAGAAACCATGAGTGGGGGTCCGGGGGTGCGGGTGTTTGGAGGGAGGGGACGCCAAGGTCACCAAGAACGGACCCCGGAGCAGTGCAGAAGTGAGGTGCTGCAGTGGGCTTGGGGCTCAGGCCCATTAATTCTAACACTTTAGGAGGCCGAAGCAGATGAATCACCTGAGGTCAGAAGTTCGTGACCAGCCTGAACAACATGATGAAACCCTGTCTCTACTAAAAATACAAAAATTAGCCGGGCATGGTGGCACATGCCTGTAATCCCAGCTACTTGAGAGGCTGAGGCAGGAGAATTGCTTGAACCTGGGAGGCAGAGGTTGCAGTAAGCTGAGATGGTGGCCTGGGTGACAGAGCAAGAGTCGGTCTCAAAAAAAAAAAAGAGTTCCTGGGAGTGTGAGCCGAAATCGCCTTGGAAAGAGGGAGCCCATGGACACCCACAAGAGGCCAGGTGGGCAGCAGGTGACAGCTCCCGTCCCAGAAGCCAAAGATTTCAGGATGAGGGCATGAGAGAAGGAGGATGAGAAGGGGCCGGGTGGTGGTGAGAGCTGCTGTGGGGACAAGTGCCCAGCAGGCGGCGCCGGGTACTCGGAAGAGGAAAGACGGGGCAGGCCCCTCCCTGCAGTTCCCTCCGTGCTGGGCGGGGCCTGGGAATCTGCATTCCCCACCGTGCCTGGAGGCTGCTGGTGGGGCTCTGAGGGCAGGGAGAGCAGTTGCTAAGCTGAGGTTGTGACGCTACCCTCCACAGCCAGGGCAGACAGCGGCCACAGGAGGGTGCCTGGGGCTTTGCCACAGGAAGCTGGGTCAGGCGTGCTCTGACAGGACCTGAGCTGCATGAACCAGGCTTTGCTCATGGGGCTGTGGGTAGTGCCAGGAACTCTGAAGAGTAAGCATAGGGCTGTGGGGGGTCTCCTGCCCCACCCCTTGGGGCTGCACCCATGGGTCTGGGTGGGGGGCCTGGGAAAGATGGGACTTGGAAGGGGTGAGAAACCGCCTGCCATCACCACCAGCCAATGCCCAGGGACTGCTTGGGTTGTACAAGGTGGGGATATGGGGTCTCAGAGGCCTGCGTAGGGGAGGTAGGGGGTGTATGGTTGGGCGGGGCTGGTTACAGCTCTGAGCCTCCAAACTCAGCATGGTGACATTATCAGGGCAACCTCCAGCCTTCAGAGGCCAAGACGAGGAGCCCCTGTCCTGGGGTGCCTCCTTGAGATGCACAGAGTCCAAGTACCTTTTTATTTTGTTTATGTATTTTTTCTTTTTTCTTTTTTTTTTTTTGGCGGAGGGGATGAAGTTTTGCTTTTGTTGCCCAGTCTGGAGTACAGTGACATGATCTCGGCTCACCACAACCTCCTGGGTTTTCAAGTGATTCTCCTGCCTCAGCCTCCTGAGTAGCTGGGATTACAGGCATGTGCCACCACACCTGGCTAATTTTTGTATTTTCAGTAGACACAGGGTTTCACCATGTTGGTCAGGCTGGTCTCAAACTCCCGACCTCAGGTGATCTGCCCATCTCGGCCTCCCAAAGTGCTGGGATTACAGGTGCGAGCCACCGCGCCTGGCCTTATTTATTTGAGATGGAGTCTCATTCTGTTGCCCAGGCTGAAGTGCAATGGCACAATCTCAGCTTGCTGCAGCCTCCACCACCTGAGTTCAAGTGATTCTCCCGCCTCAGCCTCCTGAGTAGCTGGGATTATAGGCACATGTCACCATACCCAGCTAATTTTTGTAGAGATGGGATTTCTCCATGTTGGCCAGCTGGTCTTTTAACTTCTGACCTCAAGTGATCCATCCTCCTCAGCCTTCCAAAGTGCTGGGATTATATACATATGCCACCACCCCCAGCCCTATTTTATTTTTATTATTAGATGAGGTCTCACTGTTTCATAAGCTGGTCTCAAAGTCCTGGCCTCAAGTGATCCTCCTGCCTTGGCCTCCCAAAGTGCTGGGAGTACAGGCATGAGCCACCAAGCACAGCCCGTCTGTTTTTTTAAAAATTTAAGAGGCCAGGCATGGTAGCTCATGCCTGTACTCCCAGCACTTTGGGAGGCCAAGGCAGGAGGATCACTTGAAGCCAGGAGTTCAAGACCAGCCTGGGCAACATGGCGAAACCGTGTCTCTACTAAAAATACAAAAATTGGCCGGGTGTGGTAGCACACACCTCTAATCCCACCAATTTGAAAGGCTGAGAGAATGTTTTGAACCTGGGAGGCAGAGGTTGCACTGGGCTGAGATTGTGCCACTGCACTCCAGTGGTGCACTCTGTTATCCAGGCTGGAATGCAGTAGTGCAATCATGGCTCACTGCAGCCTGGAGCTCCTGGACTCAAGCGATCCTCCCCACTCAGGCTGCTGAGTAGCTGAGACTACAGGTGTGCACCACCCACTTATCTATTTTTTTTTTTTGTAGAGATGGGGTCTCACTGTGTTGCCCAGGCTGGTCTCAAACTCCTGGCCCCAAGCAATTCTTCCCGCTTGGCCTCCCCAAATGCTGGGATCACAGGTGTGAGCCACCACGCCTGACCCCAAGCACCTTCTGGTATGTCCAATTCTGGGCTCCGAGGTGGGGCTGGGCTCAGAAGCAGGGGATTATTTGAGAATATTCAAGAAGGCTGAGGCTGGGTGGCACATGGCCCAGCGGCAGCAGCAAGACTTGCCCATCAGGTCTGACGGACATGAAGCTGGCCCTGGCCCTGGCCCTGCTATCCCTCTGAACCCAGGCCCAACAGGCAGGACTGGCTGAAGTCACACAGCCTGGCCCCTGGCCCCTCTGAGCCTGTGGAAAGCTCTAGTTGCCCGAAATTGGGGAGGGGGGGATCATGAGACCCAATGCCATTGCCTGCCCTACCTATCAGGCTTCCAGTCCTCCTCTGCCCTGCCTCTGCACCTCTGCCCGGGCTGCGCTGACACCGAGAAGGCCCCTCCTCTCCCCACTCCATCTTGACAAAGCCTTCCTGCTTCAGCTCAGAGGCACCTCTTCCAGGAAGTTGGCCCTGATGACCCCAGTGGAAGGGAAGTTCTTTTAAACTGAGGCGCCCCACCCTAGCAGCCCCTCCCAGACCCCAAGCAGCCTTGGGGCTTCCCAGGCACTCGCCTGGCAGAACGGAAGCAGGGGTGGGGGCTGAGGTCTGCCACCCTCGCTGAGCACCCAGCAGCCCCTGTGGTTGCAGTTTTACTTTTCTGTTTTGAAAGCCCCATAAATGATTAGTAGTTTGGGAAGGGGTGCCTGGCTGAGCTGGATGAGGGTTTCGGAGAACATGGAGCCCCCGAAGTTGGCCAGGACCCTTGCTGACCATTCCCTAATCTGGTGTCATGGTACCGTTGGTGGGTGGGACACAGCTGTCCCCAGAATGTACCTGGGGAAGAATGAGTTCACCTCCCCTGCTGGGTGAGTCACCTTCTGGGGGGTGTGGCGGATGGAAGAAGTCAGACTGTCTCATTCTCCTAAGACCTTGCTGGGCTTGCTTCCCCTTTTGAGGGCAGAGAAACATCCCTCTGTCAACTTGGAAGAGGAAGGGGCCCCGATGTGCCGGCCTGTGCCCCTCCCGAGATGTTCCCTGATCCCTAGCACCCGGGAATGCATTTACCTTTGCTCCCATTTCTCAGATGGAGAGGTCAAGGCCCTGGGAGGGGCTGGGCTTCCTCCCCACCCCATTTCTTGTTCCTCTGCTCTCCCCTCCGACTCCCACCCCCTCCACACACAGGGACATTTGAAGATTAATGGGGGCTCCCTAAGCCCCAATGGGGTCCCCACAGCTATGTCCATGGGGCTCTCCGACCCCTGGGTCCAGCCATACCTCTGCCCCTGGGGTTCCCCCAGCTCTGTGGTGAGGTGATGCCAGCTGCCAGGGGAGGGGGGCAGCGTTGGGGCCAGGGCAGAAGGCCCCAAGCCTCTGACTCACCAGGGCAGGAAGGAGGCCAGCAGCCTCTGCCCGCAACCTGTTCCATCGTGACTCCCCACCGCCCCACCCCGGAGTCTCCGCTTCCGCGTTCAGAAGAGGGGCCTGCACTGTCCTGTGAGAAGCGGTGGGCACGTGGTGGGTGCTGAGGGAGGACCACAGCTGCCTAGACAGGGGTCAGGCTGTGTGATGGTGAGCAGCCCTCTGTCCTTTCCACCAGCCTGGTCACTGCCCACACCCCCTGGGCAGCTGCTCTGCTGACTCAGGCCCATCCAAGGCCAAGGTGGGGTCACAGCCCTGCCAGCCATCCCCAATGCCAGGGCAGCCCCCAGCCAGGCTTTGAGTAAGGGGCCTCTGCAGGCCCATTCAGCAGCTCAGCACTCTCTGGAGGGGGCAGCGATGGGGAAGGGGAAGACGCCCTCCACCCAGAGAGAGGCACTTTTCACAGTGTGTTGTCTGTCTGGAGCAGAGTGGGGGGCGCAGAGGCAGCAGGAAGGGAAACCTGGAGCCCAGGGGTCGGAGTGGGGGGATTAGGGTCAGGCCAGAGCAGGAACTTGCAGAGGGCACAGCCAGGGCAGCGCCAGCCCAAGGGTGCAAGCCCCAGGGAGGGGGTGGGGGCTCAGGGTGAAGAAGAGGAAGTGAGCCACCCAGGGCTGCCAGGAGGGTGAGGGGAGGGAATCCCCGCCGAGGCTGCAGCACCCCTCCCCTACTCAGTCACCCTCAAAGGCTGGATTTGAGGAAGGAAAAGCACCGCAGAGCTGCTGTGTTTAGAAAACAAGGGTCTGGATCTCCGCAGGGGCTGAGACCAGCTGCAGTGGGGCTCCACACTGCTCCTGCTCTCCAGGACTCCTCCCACCACCTAGAGTGGGGGTTGGGACCTGGGCCACCTCCCAGGAGAGGTGGGCGCAGCATAACCAGCTGTGGGGCAGCAGGACCCATGGCTGGCCTGGCTTGGAGCCTGAGCGCCTCCCCAGTCCAAGAGCATGTCTGCCAGGCCTTGGGCATCAGCTGCTCCATGCCTCGGTTTCCCCAACTGCAAAGTGAGGCAATGATGTGGACTCTGCAAGCTTGTGGCAGGAGTGAAGTTGGATAAGGAGGTCCCAGGCCCAGTCACAGGAGTCACTGTCCCTCCTGCAGGGGCTGGCCTCCCCAGTGTCCAGGGCAGAGCCTTGGGGTCGCTCTCTTGGCTGGGACCTAGAGCCCCAGCATCCTAGACCTGTTCCTCTGGGAAGCACAGGGCCTATCCTACAGCCACCACCCTGACCCTGGGCAGGCTGTATCTGCAGGCACTAGTGGGCAGCTATTTCGACACCAGGTTTTCTTCCAAAATGGCTGTCTCGAAGGGCTTCCTATCCACCTGCTCCATGCAGTGCACCCAAGGCCGTGCTTCCCTTCACCTGTGTTCCCCACCCTGACCCCTGGCTGCCCTGGGACTCAGGCCCCACCTCCAGCCAAGACCAGGACCCCTAGGGTTGCTGCAAAGAGCACCTTTATTCACAGCAAAAGGACGTCACCATAGCAACAACACTTGAATTCCCTGAGAACTTTTCCCTTATTCGCTTTCCTAGCTATGTCTTTGTAAAGAGAAAAACACAAAACACACCCCCCATGGGACAGGTGAGCCACACTGGGCCCAGTGGGGAGGTGGCAGCTACACAGGAGGAGGGCAGGGATGGGAGGTTCCAGATGCTGGAACGCATAAATACACAGTGCCAGACAGTCCCCCTTCAGCTTTAAAGATGACCCCAAGTTTGGCTTCTGCTTTTTCTGATCCACAGAAAAGATAAGATTAAAAAAAGACCCTCCCCCACCCCACCCCCACTCCCCAAGCAGAAAACAAGAACACTCTACTTTTTACCCACTCCCTTTCAAAAAACAGCACAGTAAAAAAATACTGTCACAATATTTACAGACACGCCCACTGTGGGCGACTTGCTCTCTACTTTGGAGAGGAGTCTAAACGCTCAGCTCTGACTCACCCAGTCCTGGGGAGGCAAAGGGAAGACCTCTGAGGGGGCCTGGAAGACTCCCCACCCAGAAGGGCAGGAGGGGAGCCACTGTTCGCCCAGCTCGGGGCAGCCAGCCCCTGGAACCGGGTAGTGGCTGCTGTTACTCTAAGCCACAGGGCCCAGGCCAGGAGGAAGGGGATTGAGTCATGCACCCTGAGACCCAGCCTCCCCTGCAATGAGCATGGCTCAGTGAGCTGTACTTGGGATGACACAGGAGCCAGGATTTCAGGGCACAGGGGCCCCCAGCACAGGGCTTGTGCTCAGCAGGAAGAGAAAGGTACCTATGCATCCCTGCAAAGTAGCCCGGAGCCCTGCAGCTGCAGAAAGATCCAAAAATCCTAACAGAACTGCCCTCAGAGTGGCCTCCGACACACAAATCCTTCCTCCAAGCAGGCCCTGCAGCCCACTGGCCCTTGGAGCAGAAGCACATAAGTGGAGCCTGTGCCTGCCCCTCCACACAGCAGAACTGCCCAGCAGCCTGCTACCCGGGTGGGCATGCAAAACACCTACACACACACACATGCACAGGCACAGCCCTGGGGGCACCTCGAATGCCGAGGCCAGGGCAGCACAACAGGGTCCCTGGGCCCTTTGGATACCAGGGGTGCCCAGGGATTGGGTCTCAGCCGTGGCCGCTAGAAGATGGCAGTGCGGGGACACCAGGGTGTGTCCGGGTACAGGTGGCAGTGGATGGAGCGGAACCTGTGGGGACAGAGCAGGGGCTGAGCACTCATTTGCAGTCCCACAGCATGGGGGGAACCACCTCGAGCAAGCAGGACTTGAGGGGTACCTCTGTGTAGTCACGCAGCTCAGAAAGACCCCGCTCCAGCTCTGCAAGGCCCGCTGATGCCCCTAGGCCACCCTACGCAAGCCCATCTGGGCCAGGGTTTCCTCACCTGGATGGGTCCGCCTCCACCGAGAAGGGGCCCTTCATGTGGACAGCATTCCGCTTATTTTCAAACATGCCGTAGCTCAGGGTCACCTGTGGGGAGGGGGCAGAGTGATGCCAGGAGGGGCCCCCACATCCCTGGGCTCTGCCCAAGGCTGGCCACACAGCCCTGAGTGAGGCAACAGCCCTGCCTTGGCCTCCCTTGGACCTGGAAGGACACTTGCCCTGCACACCCTGGGAATAACGTCCAAAACTGGGGACCAGCGGGGGCTGGCCACGTCACCAGCATGGACAAAATACGCGCCCAGGTTCAGGAAAAGACCCGAAAGGCACACAATAGGTGCATCACAGTGAAGAGATGGCAGGGAAACAACACACCTACAGCATCCACGTGCCTGGTGGTGGCTGACACTGGGGCGCTGCCTGGCCTCCCCTTTTAGAACAGTGCCCCACCCCACTGCGCCCCTCTTGGCAGCCACACGTCCCTCCCTGTGCTCTCCGGCTCCCGCCGGGGCCCAGAGGATGCTGCACCTGCTCGTGGAGCTCGGAGGTGGGCACCTGCTGCAGGTTCTCCAGGTGGGAGTGGAAGAGGCCGCTGCGGATAAGGGGCACACCCAGCAGGGCCTCCACAATGTAGCCGATGGTACAGTCATCAGGCAGCCGGATCCGCTCAGCCGTGCTCATGAAGTGACCCCCGCTGCAGGAGGGAAGGGTCCAGACCAGTGAGCAGAGACAGGAGCCGCCTGCTGGGAACTGAGGAGGCCCTACCAGGCAAAGGCGCTGCACTCAGAGCAGAACTCTGAGGACAGTCTGGGCTGCAGCTCCCTCTGCCTCCCCTGGCCACAGCCAAGACGCCCTCCCTGTACGGCTCCATGGCTCTCTGTGGCAGGAATCTGGGTGCAGGAAGGAGTCCCATAGGATGGCACCTAGGGTGCTCACTGCCCCAGTGCCTGCTCTGCGCAGGTCGGGCTTGGGGGTAGCTGCCCTCTGAAGCCCAGAGGGAAGTGGAAGATAGACAGGACATGGGCAGTGCCACGCAGGAGGCTGGGGACGCCCTGTGACTGGAAACTAGAACCAAGCCAGGCCCCACAGTTGGGGGGCGGGAGCCTGGGACTGGGCTGGCCTAACTTGTGCGGGGCACTCACCTGGCCCACGGGCTCATCTTCAGAGCCAGCCCGCGGCTGATGCAGAAGCCAGCGCCGCCCGTGGCAAACCAGAAGTGGACAGGACGCTGGGGGAGGGGAGAAGGTGTCCTGAGACCTGGGCGCTACTGCCCCTCCCTACTCCAGGTGTGCGCCCCTCGGGGCGTGGGGGACTGGGAGAGGGCAGGCACTCACCACCTTGTTCTCACTGACGCGCTCCGTGGCCTGGATGGGCCGGTCCAGGCTGGGCTTGCCGATGTAGACGTCCCGCGTGTGCGGGTAGCTGGCCAGCAGCCTCAGCAGGGCCCGCATGTTGACGTAGTTATCATCATCCACGTGGCAGAACCACCTGAGGGCAAGGCAGGGCCATCGGGGAAGGGCATGCCAGGGCAGGCGCTGCCAGGCTTGGGTGGGGAAGTGGGGGTCCCCCGGGGCCACACTCACTTCCTGCCAGACTCAATGAAGCGGTCGTATTCCACGGCCATCTTGCAGGACAGCGCCTGGCGGCTGTGGGCAGCCGAGCAGTTCGTGATGACCACGTTGCCTGTGGACAAGGGAGCGGCTGTGAGTGGGTCTGAGCCGGCTCTCAGAGAGGGTCCTGGCCTGGGGGACACGGCAGGGCCCAGGGGCTTGAGAAAAGGCCCTTGGTTCAAGCCAGGCCTGGCCGTAGCCTCCCCTACACTAGCTCCGGGCTCAGGCCTGCGGACCCTCCCCCAGCCCAGCCTCCTCCAGGGCAGCCCCGCCCCCATCCATTCAGGCAGCTTTTTCCCAGCACCCGCCACCTGTTGCCGCTGCCTGGGCTCAAAGGGACCCGGGGGCTGAATGGGCTTCATTTGCATGAGAATTGGGGGGCCCCCGAGTGGTGGGGCGGGGCGTGGAGCAAACCCCATAAGTAAACGGCCCTCCGCGTCCTGCCCTCTGTGACCTCTTGGCCCAGAGGAGGGGTGCAGCTGGAGGGGGAGGGCTCCAATCCTGAAGGAGGCCTGGGCCCCCTCCCGCCCCAAGTCCAGGGCTCACCAGTGTGCCTGGCCAAGGCCTCATCTTCCCCGTCTGTGAAGATGAACGTCTGGAAGGAGAAAATCGGCCTTAAGCAGGCAGCCCTGCACCCCCACCCTGGGGCCATCTTCGGGGTGGGGGTTGGACGGGGCACCCTGGAGTTGCTGCAGCTGCAGCTCAGTCACACCAACTTCCAACCTTCTCCAGGCCTTGGTTTCCCCGCTCGTGCAGCACCAATAGGGCCAGGGCTCACGCCTTCACTTGCCCTGGGGGTGGGAGGGTGAGCACCTCGCTCCCCAATCTCAACAGCTGCGCCCAAGGTCATCCAGGCGCAGTGAGGCACGAGCCAGGTGGTGAGCCTCCCCTGCCCACCAGGTAATCGGTTCCTGGCCGGCCCCATGCACCTGGCAGGGCACACACCCTTATTGACACAGTGCCCAGCCTGCCACTTGGAGGCTGCTGGAAAGGCGGGGGGTGGGGGGGAAGAGGCGGGGTGCTGGGGAGGGACAGGCAGAGG
This sequence comes from Cheracebus regulus, assembly GCA_963574635.1. Lineage (NCBI taxonomy): Eukaryota > Metazoa > Chordata > Mammalia > Primates > Pitheciidae > Cheracebus > Cheracebus regulus. The sequence goes on along the minus strand of CAUYQU010086334.1, from coordinate 11,406 downwards.
AGGTCGGCTTTGGGAAGCCAAGTCTCAATCACTTGGGGTTGGGGACAAAGGCCTTCGCTGGGCGGCTGCCAAGCCCTGGCGGACAAAGGGCCGGAGGGAGGATGAATCACCAGGCATTGTCCGCCAGCTTTGTCCTGGGCCGGCGGGCGAGGGGCGCCGGGCCGGCCTTAACTCGGTCGAGTTAAGCGGAGTGGCCGAGCTGCCCATTACCATACAGCTGGCCTGGTTAACTGGGCCGAGCTGGGCACGAGGTCCCATGGGCAGGGTGCAGCCACCAGCACTGCAGCTCCCCCAGCTGCCCTTTGAGCCAGCACCCCCAGCCTGGGTGACCTGCTGGACAGGTTACCCACTCTGAGCCAAAGCAGCCCCCAAGTTCCGTAAAGTTGCCGACGGTCAACAGCGTTGTGGCAGGAAGCCTCAGGTGTCCCCAGCCCCCGGGCCGAGGGTCCCCAGTACCCATGCAGCCCAGCACCCCTCCCGCTGCTCAGGTGAGGAAACCCAGGCTTGCCCAAGGCCACAGCCCACAGCCCACCTGTGCCAGCATTCGGGCGCCCCCTGCCAGGAGTGCTCTGCGGAAGAGGAGGGGGCCGCTGGGGCGGGGCCAGGAGCTGCCAGCGCCCGCCAGGGCCTGCCGGCACATGGAGAGGAATGTTCCTTCCTCTGCCCGGCCCGCCCAGCGCGTGCCGCCTGGTGCACCCTGGCATGGCTGAGTGCAAAACCCTGGGTATATGGGCAATGCTCTGACCAAGAGGCAACCCCCGCATGCCCACCCAGCCTCAGTTTCCTTCCCTGTACACACAGGCCCCACAGAGGCCCTGGAGCACGTTGGTGGCCTCAGATCCTTGTCCAGCCTGACCCAGCCTGAGGCACACTCTTCTCGGGTAAGGCCCAGAGCTAAGCAGGTGGCAGGCTGGGTCTCCACCTCTCCATACATGCACTCCTCCTGCAGCACCCATAGACACCCCAGGGCAGCCACAGGCACAGACTCGCACCCAGCCCCTTGGCCTCCCCAGCATCTCAGCCCAGGAATGCCGTGGGAGGCGGAGAGCCAGCCCCTGCAGACGCTCTGCTGCGCCGCTGGGTTAAAAGGAAAATGCTTTCTTAATGAGATCAAGGCAGGCCTGTTCTCCCGAGATTTGGTGGTGCCCTAAAAACCCAGCCCAAGGCTACGGAGATTAAAGTCACCTTTGTTCAGCTCGGGGAGCAGGGAGGCCTCTAGGAAAACAGCATCTGAGAAGGCGGGGCTGTGGGGTGCGGGGGGTGCTGGGTCTCCTGTCTCCCCATACCTGAGCCACCAGGAGAGGAGGAAAAAGGCTATAGACCTCACCCACCACTCAGAGCCTCAGTTCCTCTTCTGTAAGATGGGCATAGCAAGTGCAGACTGATTCTCTCCCTGATAGCCTGGGAGGTGCATGCCATTACCAGCTGAGGCACAAGTGGGGAAACTGAGGCCCAGAGAGGTGCAGGCACTAGTCTGAAGTCATACCCTGGGGCCTAGGTGGGGCAGCCTGCTAGATCAGCCAGCCCCTGCCCTCCAGGGACCCAGACCCCCCAGTGCCACCTAACTTCCCAGTTGAAGACGGGGGCTGAAGGAGGAAGAATCGGGTGGATGAGGGTGGATGGGGGCGGGGGCTGGGGGACACCCACAGGAAGCGGCATTGTTCCTGGAGCCGTGATTCAAAGAAACACAGGATGCCAAGTTCTCCCCAGCAATTGTGGCCGCTGCGGTGGCAGCGCAGCAGCCTGGCTGCTCCTGGGAGGGGCGGGGAACCTCTGGGCCAAAGGCCAGGCTCTTCATCCTGGACTCCAGGCCCGGCTCGGGGTGGCCCCTGCTGACCAACTGACCCTCCTCCCCCCGCCACCACTCCAGTTGCTAGAAGTTTCCTGCACAACCCCCATGCTGTGGTCACCATGCCCAGATGGAGTGCCCTTTCTGGGCACTTTTTTACTCTTAGTTCTGCTCAAATGGTGCCTCCCCCAGGAAGTTTCCCGCCTTCCCTCCCTCCCCCTATGTGTGGGTCAGATGCCCACTGTTGCCTCACACAGCCTCCCAGGGGTTCCTCCCCATCCCTCCTCCCAGCCCCCCCTCCCACCACAGCCGCACAGCCCTGACATCTATGTCCTCCATCAGCCAGGTCTGAGTCATCCCATGCAGGGCTGGGAGAGGGGGCCCTTCTGTGCGTTTCCAGGACCCCTGCCCATCACCCACCACAACGGGGGCTTTGCTTGCTGTGTGCTGGTGAACTGATGCTGGGAGCAGACCCAACCTGTCTCCAGGTGGGGTAACCCTCCAATAGGGACCTCAGGGCTCAAGGGAGTGCTGGCCCCCACCTTGACGGTGAGTGCCTGCACGGCTCACTCGATGCCTGCAGGCTTTGCCAGTCTCTTACAACACGCTCCTGGAAGGGCCATGTTCCCCCATTTCAGAGATGAGAATGAGGGTCTGAGAGACCCTAGGTCTTGCTCAGGATCACACGGCCCAGCTGGGACTGATACCTGAGACCCTTCAGCCACAGCCCGTCTGCTGAAGAAAGGCCTCAGATTCCAAGAGGAGAGCTCAGAGCTGATGGCAGCCCAGAGTGGGGCTGAAGGATGCCCAGGGTCACACAGCAGGAAGGCTGTGCTGGGGGTGGGAGGGAGGACAGGCTCAGGGATGGTGCCCCAAAAGGGCTGTCAGTAAGAGATGCTGGGGGGGCCCACTGACCCCCTCATCGCCAGGCAACCTGAGTGGCCAGCACGCCGGCGGCAGTTCCCACGGAGCGAGTAGCTGCACACAAGGGGCCCGACGCCTTTCTCGCTGGAGAAAGGGGCTTTGTTACCTTGCCCAAGGGGCTGGCGTGAGAGCCGCCGGGCGCTGGGAATCCTAACGGCCCGGCCGCCAAACAAAACCCACGGCCCCCGCCGCTCCCTCCCGCCGGCCCGCTGAGCCCCTGGGAATGGGACGCTGTGTTCCCAGGAGGCTGCCATGGGGTTCCCAGGGCCCCTTCCCCAGGCCAGGACCAGAGAGGACCCTGCCCACCCCAGTCCCCATCATGACCTCACCAGGCCCTGCTCCCACCCTACCATGGTGCCCCAAAACAGGGCAGCGCCAAGCCAGAAGGCCTGGGTCTCCAGGATTCGAGCAGGGGGGAAGGCGTGCGGGGTCTTTCCTGAGCCCCGACCCTCACAACAAATGCCTCTGCACCTCCCAACCCAGGGATGTCCTCCCACTCGCCCATTGCAAGCCCCACACTGTCCCCATCCCGCCTCAGCCCAACCGTCCTGCTGTGGCCTCGAGGGAAATTTTCAAAGTGGGGTGTGTCTTAATTATGTGTATGTAAGAAACTGATGTGCCGCGTACAAGGTTGGAGGCCTCAGAGACTCCTGCACTGTGGGGGGAGGGTCTCCACACAGACCCCCAAACCTGGGGCCCTTTGAGATGTACTCCCCAGGGCCCACCAACCAGCAATGACTTGTCCCTCCCACACCTTAACACGGTGATGAGGAAGAGGCCCAGGGGTCAGAACCCCCGACTTCTCTGAAGGAAGAGCCTTTCTCCCCAGGAAGGGGTCTGAGCTGAGGGTGGGTACGAACAAATATTGCTTCGGGAAGTTTAAGGACATAACATCCTATGAATGAGCTCCAATGTTTGGGGGTGAGAAGTATCACAGGGCACCAACCCCAAGCACTGGAGACTGGCGTAGGGTCCTGCAGCCGTCGAGGACTCTGGAGCCGGACTGGGGGTGGGGCCCCGGGGACAGTCACACAACTGTAACGGGAGAGTGGCCCCAGCAAGCAAACTGGGCTGCACGGATGTGCACTGGCGTCACCGCCCCCAGACGGCCCCAGTGGCTGGATGGGGATGCAGCCTGGCCCCCATGGGACGCTGCCACCAGCTGGACCAGACGGTGGGTCCCCACCCCGCCCGCCCACCCGTCCAGGCCGCGGGGGGCTCACCATCTCCTTGTGTCGCGAGATCCAGGTGTCCAGCAGCAGGTCGAGGCGCGCGCGGTGGAACTTTTTGGTGGTCTTGACAGCGATGAAGACGTCTCGGGGCGCGAGCGGCTCGGCCAGGGGGCGCGGGTGGCCGTCGGCGGGGCGGGGGGCGGCCCCAGGCGGTGGGCCCGCGTCTCTGCGCGCGCGGGTGAGCAGGCTGAAGTACTCGGACAGACTGTGCACCTCGCGGGCCAGCGCCCCGGGCCTCGACGCCCCCGCCGCCCCCATCCCAGGCGCCGCCAGGGCCGCCCCCGCGGGGCCCGCCAGGCTGCGCAGCGCTCGCCGGCCGCGCTCGGCAGGCAGCGGGGGCGGGGGTGGGTCGGCGGTGAGCACCAGCAGGCAGGCGAGCAGCGCGCCCGCCAGCGCCAGCAGCAGGCGCCGGCCGCAGCGCTTGAGCATGGTGGGGTGGCGGCCGCGCGGCGCGCCCTGCCCGTGCGCCTCCCGTGCACCGCGCAGAGGCCCCTGGCTCAGGCGGCGCACTCCAGCAGCTCAGCGCCCGCGCGCTGGCTTCTTAAACCTCCCCGCCCCTGCCCCGCCCCTGCGCGCTCATTGGCTTCCGGGCTCGGAGGCGGGGCCTCGCGCCGGTCGCCTCTCCAGGCCCGCAGACCCACGTGGGGCTGCTGTCCGGGGCTGGGAACTGCCTGGGGGGCGCAGCAGCCTCGCCCCCCGCGCGCACGTGCACGCCCCGCCCCCCAGGGTGGCCCCCTGCAGGCTGCCGAGGGGCTTGTGGGACGCGGGACTGGCCCGCGCCAGTGGCCCTGAAGGGGAAACCCAGCCTGGCCAGCGCCGGCCGGGGATGCACCGGGCATCCGGCATGGGAGGGGCGCACCCTCGGCGCCGCGTGCTGGGACCCCGGCTCCGGGCTCCGACGCACTGCGGGGGATATCCCACTTCTTCCCTGTGCGCTTCCCCTCCTGAGCCCGGCCTCCTCCCCACTGGGACCGGGCAGGCCCTGCAAACGGGGTGGCGTCTGGGTCTTCCGGAGCGCTCGGTTCAGGGGAGCCGTTATTTGTATAGAGCAAGAGCTTACTATCACCTGTGCCGCAGGTGAGTACAAGAGGTTCTAGCGAGAAAGCACCAGAATCAAATTCCACTCTTTCTTCTCGGGCTAATTTCCTCGAGTCCTGGGCCTCCGTCGGGCGGGTCGGCTCCCCGAAATCCTCAGGCGCCCCGTGGCGAGGTGGAACGAAGACCTCGCAGGATGAAAGGCCGCCTTCTGTTCCATTTGGTCTCCCTGCGCTCGAGCCAGATGCGGCCCAGCTGTGCGCCCTCTCCGACCCGCCTCCTCGGCACACGGCCCCTACCCCTGTCCCTTCCCACGGGCCCAGACCCGCCCCTTGCACGAGCGGGGGCGGCAGGAATGCGCGCCGGCAGCCGAGGGCGTGGGGCGAGGGGCCCGGAAGTGGCCAAGGGTCCCCTGAGCAGGCTGTGAGCCCCCTGCCCGCCACGTCCTCCCGAAGCATGGACGGGGGCGGCTCTGCACGTGGCTGCGCCTCCTTCCCGTGCCCTCCTAAGCAGGGTCTCTACGACCACCACGACCATCACCGCCACCACCCTGGCTAAACTGCTCCCCTCGGGCGCTGACAGTTATATTCAGGCCTGAGATGGCATTTTACATTATTTAAATGCCCCTTGGCGCCCCTCTCCTTTCCTCTACCTGATTGTCAGCCGCAAGACAGCAGCGACCTCTTATCATCCCGACCTGGAACAGGTTTTGGGACATAGTAGGTGCTCTGTAAAAAGTCACTGGATAAATGTCTGGCCCCACTGTCAGACCCCCTCTGAAGGCATTGTAGCCCATTTGCTCTTAGGGCCCAGGGGTCTCCACCCCTAGCCCCTGTGCCGGCTGGGCAGTGTGGGGGATGGGGGTTCCCAGGCCTCTTCCTGGCCCCAGGTAATTAGCAGGCACCACCTCTGAAGGCAGATGCCCGAGCAGATGGTGCTGGCTGTGCCCAAGTGACAAGTCTCCCATGGCGTCACCTCCTGCCATAAACCCCTCCCCGATCAGCCAGACCCTAGCCCTGGAGCCTCCAGGCAGCTGGAGAGGCTCGAGGGTAAGCCGGAAAGAAAAGGACCCAGTGGCTGGGTTGGCTGCCCCAACAAAGTCAGCTGAGCCCCAGCCCAGACCCAGCCTTGGGTCTGAGGGGTCTCCATGCCCCCGCTTGCTTCAGCCCCACCAGTGACTTCAGCCTCTCTCAAATCTTAATTGTTTCAGAGATGGAGCCTCATCCACCCCCATCATCTCTTCCCTGGAGGGCTTGGGCACTCTCCACCACTGTCCCACCCAGTCCTACACTACTTGCTTTGCTTATTCTCCACGCAGCAGCCAGACAACTATGACCATAACTGCTCACATACCCACACGAAGAGCAAAACCCTCCATGGCTCTCCACTGCCTGAGTTCAAGTTCTGCCTGGTCTCGGTGCACCTCATGACTTAGCTCCATTTCTTGAGGCCCAATCCCTCCTCATTCCCCAGCAGGGAAGCATGGCCAAGCCTCTGAATCTTTGTGTGGGCTGTGCTCTATACCTGGACTTCATGTCAGTGGCATCGATGGTGGGTGCCATGCCACCCTGCACCCCACCTGATAAGGTGCTGTAAGTCAATCTCTCCATAGTTCCCAGGCCAGGGGGTGGGACTTCCTGCCCTGAGCCCTCCACCGACCCTGCTCCCTAGCTCTCCCTGACTGCGGTGTCTGACCCAGCAGGTTGTTGGGAGCAATGTGCCCACTGTACAGAAAGCAAGGGGGATATTGTGCCAAGGAAGTGACTATACGGAGGTGGATGGCCCAGCCTGGCAGGGGCACATGCATAGAGCTGGGTAGCGGGGGTTCCCGTATCTGGGAATCAGGCATGGGAGTGGAGGACCTGATTCGCTGCCTGTCTGGAAGCAGCAGGAGGAAGCCTTACAGCATTCTTGTGGGGGCTGCAGGCTTTGGCAAGAGTGAATCAATTTCTTTGCTGTCAGGAGAATGGAATTTCACAGTGATTCCTCAAGGTCTGAAAACTGTTGAGGGGGTGGCCCGTCTAGCCACCCCCACCCGCTTCCCCAGGCTCAGCTTCAGCCTGAGACACTCCCCACCCCCTCCAGACCCCAGGTCTCCCTCTGTGGACCCACTGGGCCACACAGCCCTGGTAGGGAAGTGGGCTGTGGGGCGGTGCTCATCCCTGGACAGGACAAGAGGAGCTGGGGGGCAGGGCTGGAGAGGGCTGACCGTGTTGCCAGGGAAGCCCCTTGGGGCCGTAGGGTCCTGGGAAGAGGGGTTGGGGGTAGAGGCTGCCCAGCCTGCTTTCCAAACCCAGAGGGGCCACTTCTCAGCTTTAAGACCTTGAACCTGTGACATTACTTCCCGAGCCTCAGTTTCCCCACTTGGAACACAAAGATAACATACCATCCAGAGCAGGCAGCCCAGCCCTTTGGCCCTGGGACATGGCTTTGTGGGCTTCTTGGACCCCCAACTTACCCTCCACAGGGCCATCAGTCCCAGTCTGGGGATCCCTGGCAGCTGGGTGCTCAAATGGCCCGAGAGACCTGCCTGCTGAGGTCGGATAGAGAGTGGGCCCACAGGGCCAGGACCCACATGACCAGGGACCCTACCCGCCTCCCCTATACCCCATCAGGCTGAGACAGTGTTCTGTCCCCATTGGACTCCAGGCCTCCTTTGTCTACCAGGGCTCAGCCTGGGGTTCTCCTGCTGGAGTCAGTGCCATCAGGTCCCCAAAGCCATGGGCTGGGTCTGTCCTCGACACCCAGGCCTAGAGGGGAAGGGTTCAGGGCTGGCTTTGAGGCAGCCATCTGCCTTCCCTCCCCAAGGCTGTTCCTTGGGGCTGCTGCAGCCTGCCCTTCTGCAAGGCCCTGGGAAGATCTGTGGAGACATAATGGGTGACCCATTAACTCTGCAGAAAGCCATCCGAGGCGCCTGTCCACTCATCAGCTGCTGGAGAGCGGCCCCACTTAGTGTGCTGGGAACCAGCTTCCTCCGAGCTAGCAGCAGTGCCCAGAGATGGAAAACCCTGGACAGGACTCAGCAAAGTGGTGGCTGTGGCTTGGGCAAGGCTGGCACCTCCCTGGGCCTCCCTGTCCTCGCCTGACACAGACAGAGGAATGCTGGCCCCCAGGCTGGGACCAGGCATCGTAACTGGCAGTGTGTGAAGCCCCCAGATGCCAGGGGGCCCATGGATTTCCTAAAAGGTGTGGCCTTGTGAATGTCCCTGCCCAGGAGCTTCTGTGGCAGCCCCTGCTGGCAGGAGGAGAGTGATGGGAAGGTTGGCTGGGTTCACCACAGCTGGCTCCCGAAGCTGGGAAAGGGGTACTGCAGGGTGGCACAGCTGATTTCCATTACTGCAGCTGGGATGGGTACTGCCCTGAGACTAGCAGCCTCCAGCTGTGAGTAGTGCCCCCACCATTCCCAGCTCCGTCTGCCTGCTCTACCCAGACCCTCTTGCCTGCTGTGTGGTCTTGGGCTAATGCCCTTCTCTGTGGGTCTCAGGATGTTGCTTGACTCTGTAATAGGGATATGGCTGGTGCCTCACCCCCCTGCCCACCAGGCTGCCTTGGGGTTGGTGCCCTGCAGCCACGAAGCCACGGCCGTTGCAACAGTGGCCTGGCCGTTCCACCTGCACCCTGGGGTCAGGCGTGGACAGAGAGGCCAGGCCTGTTAGAGTTCAGCTGACTTGGCCTCAGTGACTGAGGCGCCTGGCCTGGGGCACCCTGTAGGCCCATCAACGGCTACCCCTCCTAGAACATCCTCACCATTCCCCTCTGCTACCCCCCATCCTGATGCTGGTCACATGAAGTTGTAGCTGCTCATTTACTTCTGCCTCCCTGGGGGAAGAGGTTGCATCTTGCTGCTTGTCTGGCACAAAGTAGGTGTTCAGTAAACACTGTTTGAACTGATGGTGGGGGAATGGACATACAGATGGACAGATAGATAGATGGACAGATGGATGGATGGATGAATGAATGGATGGACGGATGGATGGATGGGAGGAAAGGTGGATGGATGAACAGTTAGATGGACAGATGGATGGGCAGATGAACAGATGGATGGATGGATGATAGACAAATGAATAGATAGATGGATGCATGCATGCATGCATGAATGGAGAGATGGATGCATGGATGGATGGAGGGATGGATGGGTAGACAGATGAATGGACAGACAAACAGATGAATGGATGGATGGATATGGATGGATGGATGGATGGATAGATGGAAGGAAAGGTGGGTGAACAGTTAGATGGACAGACAGATGAATGGGCAGATGAACGGACGGATGGATGGATGGATGAACGGATGATAGATGGATGGATGGATGCATGGACAGATGGATGCATGGATGGATGGATAGATAGATGAATGGATGGATGAATGGATGGATGTATAGATGAATAGATGGATGGACAGACTGATGGATGGATGGAATGGATGGATGGATAGCTAGATGGATGGATGGATGGATGGATGGATGGATGGATGGATGAAAGGACTGATTGATGGATGGATGGATGGACAGACAGGCAGGTGAATGGATAGATGGACCAACAGATGGACTAATGGATGGACGGACAGACACACACACAGAGGCATTGGGTGGCTGGGAAGGTGCTGGATGCCAGCTACTTGACAGCAGGATTGTGATGTGATTCTTGGCTGTGCCCAAGGGCCTAGAGCAGTGTCTGTGTGTATCAAGTGCTTGATCAACACTGGTTGGTAGAGGTTGGATGGAAGAATGGACGGATAGATGTACAGACACACCGAGGGCTCAAAGGTGCCTCTCTGACGTTGTCTCCCAAATGGCCAGCCCTGGGGAGCATAAGTCTCAGGGTGAGAAGCGCTGGCAGGCTGCCGCTGGCCTCTGAGTTGGCACAGGGCCTGGGGTCTGGAGTGTGGGGCTATGCTGAAGGTGAATTCCCAGTGCCTAGAGTGCCTGTCCTGTCCTTGGGCATTTCCAAACACCACCTCCAGAAGGCCTTAGAGGGTCTCACTCTAACTGTTGCTCTAACAGATGGGTCCAGGGGTCCAGAAAGGAGAGGTGGCGCACCCCCTTGGGCCCACAGCAGGAACAGCGAGGGGCCTCAACCTGGGGGCCAGGGCTTGTCTGCACCAGGAGGACAGCAGGCCTGGGCCTGGCAGCTGCGCCTCTCTCTGGTGCTTCTGTCCCAGGCCAGCTGGACCATGGGGCTGGATAGGGCTAATCTGATTTGCAGCCCCCAGTAGCAGAGCACAGCCACCAGGATTCACTTACTGAACTCCTGCAGAGTCCAGACATCCACCAGGGAGGCACCAGAGCCACCCTGTCCTAGTCGGCCTTTGTCTTGCCAAGAATGACTGGCTTGTGTGGCAGCCATGGAGAACAGGGGGTGGGCTTTGGCCACGCTGGTGCCTGTCAGGCCCCAGGCATGACCCCCCACCCTAGTCATGACCCCATGCCCATGTCAGTGGGATGGATTCCAGAGCAATGGGAGGAGGGGCTCCAGACCATGTGGAGGAAGCAGGGGTCAGTCTTGGCCCCAAGGGAGCCCTGCTTACTGTGTGACCCTGGGCTTGTGTACCTCCCTGATCCAAGGCTCCTCCTCTCTACCATGGACCGATGTTTCTTTCCCCCTTGAAAGGGTCAGGGGAGATGATACGGCATTGAAGGATATTCCGGGCTGCTCTGGAAGCAGAAGGTGGGGAGGTTATGTCCCCAGGAAGGGTGATCACACCTGCTGAGTGAGGCCACCTCCATATGACCTGAGAGGTGGTATGGGGCTCCACCCATCCATCCATCCGTCTGTCCATCCCTCCATCCATTTTACCTGCTCATCCCACAACCTCCCTGAGCATTTGCTCCATGCCCAGCTCTGCTTCACACTGGGGGAACATAGGAAGTGTGGATTCAACAGGGGTTAGAAAGATCGGTCCAGCCCCAAGGTGTCCAGGGCCTGGAAGAGGGAGAACCCACTGTGGGCTGGGGCTGGGAGGCAGTAGACTTCTGGAAAGGCTTCCAGGAAATGAGGGTGACATTTGCCCTGGGGCTTGAAGGTTTGCACAGGTGGAAGAGCAGATTATGAGGTGGGCAGGGGTGTGGGGAGCAGGTGGAGGCTGTGAGGTGGGCAGGGGTGTGGGGAGCGGGTGGAGGCTGTGAAGTGGGCAGGGGTGTGGGGAGCGGGTGGAGGCTGTGAGGTGGGCAGGGGTGTGGGGAGCGGGTGGAGGTTGTGAGGTAGGCAGGGGTGTGGGGAGCGGGTGGAGGTTGTGCGGTGTGCAGGGGTGTGTGGAGCGGGTGGAGGTTGTGAGGTGGGCAGGGATGTGGGGAGCGGGTGGAGGCTGTGAGGTGGGCAGGGGTGTGGGGAGTGGGTGGAGGCTGTGAGGTGGGCAGGGGTGTGGGGAGCGGGTGGAAGTTGTGAGTGGGCAGGGGCTTGGGGAGTGGGTGAAGGTTGTGAGGTGGGC
>CAUYQU010086333.1:0-22290 GCA_963574635.1 Cheracebus regulus | reverse complement strand
CAGCCTCCCAAGTAGCTGGGACTACAGGTGTGTGCCACCACGCCCAGCTAATTTTTTTGTAATTTTAGTAGAGATGGGGTTTCACCGTGCTGGCCAGGAAGGTCTCAACCTCCTAATCTCATGATCCGCCCACCTCGGCCTCCCAAAGTGCTTGGATTACAGGTGTGCGCCACTGTGCCCAGCCCACAAGCCCTTGTCATAGGGACCTCAACCCGACCTGCCCAGGACCCTCTCAAGTTGACGGATGTGAGCTGTTTCCCTTCCAGGTCCACAGTCCAGTGGTATCTGGACTGTGTGGCTCAACTCCCTTCCCCTACATGTTCCCATCTTCCCATTATACCCTAGTTAATAAGTGCAGCAAGACCTGGCCCCGCCAGGCCAACCCAGTGTCCACACCGCAGTTCATCCTGGATTCGCATCAGCAGCAAACCAGCCTCGCAAGAACCCAGCAGCCCCCGTGGTCCTGTAGGGAAAACCAAGGCCCAGGCAGATGAGGGGTTTGTTCAGAATTGTCATGGGACAGGAAGCCAGAGTCCCTGTTCCTGGTCCTGGGGGTCATTTCTTTCTTTCAGGAAGCCCCTCTGAGCCAACGCTGTTCCATCATTCAATAATCCACTTAATGGCGGGTGCAGTGGCTCACACCTATAATGCTAGCACTTTGGGAGGCCGAGTCGGTAGATCACCTGAGATCAGGAGTTCGAGACCAGCCCCATCTCTACTAAAAATACAAAATTAGCTGGGCGTGGTGGTGGGCGCCTGTAATCCCAGCTACTCGGGAGGTTGAGGCAGGAGAATCACTTGAACCCAGGAGGTGGAGTTTACAGTGAGCCAAGATCGTGCCATTGCACTCCAGCCTGGGCAATAAGAGAGAAACTCCGTCTCAAACTAATAATGATAACCCACTTAATGAATAAATATATCAGGCATCTTCATGCTCTGTTATTTTACTTAAACCTCATAACATCCCTGCCTAAGATGTTGCAGACACCATAACTTGGTTAAGCCAGGTTAAGGGACATGCCAGGGCCAGTGTCGTCACTGGGTCTGAGCCCAGCCCACTGGCTGCAAGGCCTGTCTCTCAGTGGTGACTGGCGTCCTTGATGGAGATTGGAAGTGACACTAGTCTGGCTCTCAGGCAGTCAGGAGTGTTTGGATTTGTGATGCACAGAGTGCAAACTCCCACCTCCTGAAAGCTAGCCCAAGCCTCCCCTCTAGCTGCTGTGATTTGGGGTACTGAGACATCCTCATTTTTGCCCTAAAAAGCTTGGTGGACTGGGCACAGTGGTTCACACCTATAATCCCAGCACTTTGAGAGGCCAAGATGAGAGGATCACTTGAGGCCAGGAGTTTGGGAGCAGGCTGGGCAACATAATGAGTCCGTGTCTCTGCAAAAATTTAAAAATTAGCCAGGCATGATGGTACATACCTATGGTCTCAGCGTAGGCAATGTGGCTGTGTGGGCTGGGGGATGTTTTAGCCTGACCTCCAGGGGTGAGACCCCTGCCCAGGGTCCCAGGACCCAGGCCAACCCCGCTTCCCCTTCCCGTTCCCCGTGGCCTCCCGTGGGAGCCCTGTGCCTGGTGGCCCTTGCAGTCCTCATGTGCTGTGCCTCCCCTAGGAGTCAGCAAGATCGTGACAGTGGACGTGAAGGGGAACAGCCCCCTGTGGCTGAAGGTGAAGGACCTGGCAGAGGGGGTGACCTACCGGTTCCGCATCAGAGCCAAGACCTTCACCTATGGGCCGGAGATCGAAGCCAACGTCACCACGGGCCCCGGAGAAGGTAGGAGAGCAATGGGCCAGGCACGGCCTCCACACAGCGGTTCAGCCCCCCAATCAGAAGTGGCCCCCGGTGTCAAGAGCTGTGCTGGACCCCGAAGACAGAGTGGAGGGCAGAGCTAGCTCACACTTTCCCCTGGTGCCCAGTGCCCCCTCCCTCCACCCTCTCCCTCCGCCCTCTCCTCCCGCGTTCCGCACTTTGGTTAATGGCAACAGTGTCCTCGGTTCCTCAAGCCACAAACTCTGAAGCAGCAGCCCCTCCTCCCCCACTTAGGCCCAGTGCACAGACCTGGCCCCGCCCCTCCCGTTTAGGCCCAACCCACAGACCTGGCCCCTCCCCTACCGCTTAGGCCCAACCCACAGACCTGGCCCCTCCCCACCCGCTTAGGCCCAACCCACAGGGCTGGCCCCTCCACTCCCGCTTAGGCCCAACCCACAGACCTGGCCCCTCCCCTCCTGCTTAGGCCCAACCCACAGACCTGGCACCTCCCCTCCCGCTTAGGCCCAACTCACAGGCCTGGCCCCTCCCCTCCCGCTTAGGCCCAACCCACAGGCCTGGCCCCTCCCCTCCAGCTTAGGCCCAGCCCACAGGCCTGGCCTGGCTGCTCCACCTGCTCCGCTCAGTTCTTTCCCTCCCCGCTAATTACACGTCCTCCTTCACTTCCGTCCTGGGAGGATGCAGCCTGGAAGGTGTCCCTGCCTTTCGCCCAGCCAGAGCCATCTTCCCACGCCCCCAAACCACCCCTACCCCCAGAGCAGGGTGCGCGGAGATGCACATTCCCAGGGCGGGTGCTCGGAGGGGTTGATTTCCTGGGGCCAAGGTGGGACCTGGCAATCTGCACTTTCACAAAAGCCCCTGGAGGCCGTGACAAAATGACACCTTGAGAAACACCCTGATGGAGAGGCTCACCTACTCACAGCCAGGGCCCTGCCTCCTGCCTCCCCACCCACCTGCTCTGCAGAATGCCCTTTAGTGTTTAACTGACGCACCCAGGAAGTCTTCCTTCATCTCCTTTATTGTTTTTGTTGTTGATGTTTTGGGGGGGAGTTTGTTTTTCTGAGACAGTGTCTCGCTGTGTCACCCAGGCTGGAGTGCAGTGGCGCAATCTCAGCTCACTGCAAACTCCACCTCCCGGGTTCAAGTAATTATCCTGCCTCAGCCTCCCAAGTAGCTAGGACTACAGGCGTGCACCACCACACCCAGCTAATTTTTTGTGTTTTCAGTAGAGACGGGGTTTCACCACGTTGGCCAGGCTGATCTCCATCTCCTGTGTCCTTGTGATCCGCCCACCTCGGCCTCCCAAAGTGCTGGGATTACAGGAGTGAGCCACTGAACCCAAGCTTTTTTTTTTTGAGACGCAGTCTTGCTCTGTCGCCCAGGCTGGAGTACAGTGGTGCAATCTCAGCTCACTGCAACCTCCGCCTCCCAGGTTCAAGCAGTTCTCATGCTTCAGCCTCCCAAGTAGCTGGGATTACAGGTGATTTCCATCAGGATTGGCTAATTTTTGTATTTTTAGTAGAGTCGGGGTTTGGCCAGGCTGGTTCCCAGCTCCTGATTTCGGTAATCCACCCGCCTCAGCCCCACAAAGTGCTGGGATTACAGGCATGGGCCACTGCGTCAAATCACCTCCTTTAAATGTCCTCTTCACCTCCCTTTCCTTCCCACCCCTCCTCTCCCAGACATCTGCCGTGGTCAAAGTTTAGCTCTCCAAAGTCCCTGTTACGGTTGGTGTAGGATGTCCTGTCCTGAAAACAAACGCCACCTCCCAGGCCACTCTGCTGCCTCTGTCCCTATGAAGGGGTATAGCCCATCCCAGACTTCCCCTAAAATCCCATCTCCTCCTCCAGGAGTGTCAAAGGCCTCCCCTCCCCGGCAGCCCTGATTAGCCTGCCCTAGGAGGGGAGCCAGGCCTGGGAGCCCAGCCCCTTCTCTCGTCTGTCAGCTGCCCAGCAGGAGGCTATCTTCCCCTTATGGCTCAGGCTGGCCATGCAACACTTTTTCTTTATGGCCGGTCACCTTCTATTCCCCACAGTCTGGTTCTGCAAAGAAGCCCTGTGGCTCTAGGGCAAACTCAAGACAAAGCCTGCAGGAAGAAAGCGGGGAGCCGCCCTGCACCTGCCCCCAGCCCCGCCCTGCGCTGCCTCTCACCTAAGGCAGCTTCCTGGGAAACGAGAAGGAGACCAGGCTGGCAGGAAGCTGAGGACCAAGCTTTGGCAGTGGCCTGGGGACAGGAGAGAGCTGTGCAGAGGACAGGCTCTTCTATCCTGTGGCTTAAAGTGTCCCAGCCAGGGAGGTAGGGGGTGGGAGGAGAGAGAGGGCAAGGGGTACAGGAAAGGTAGGGGAGGGCACTCTGAGAAAGAACCGGCAGGGTGCGGTGGTTCGTGCCTATAATCCCAGCATTTTGGGAGGTCGAGGCAGGTGGATTGCCTGAGCCCAGGAGCATGCTGATGAATACCTGAAGTCCTAGCTACTCAGGAGGCTGTGGTGGGAGGATCATCTGAGCTCAGGAGGTGAGGCTGCAGTGAGTTCTGATCGTACCACTGCACTCCAGCCTGGGCAACAGAGTGAGAACACATCTCAAAAAGAAAGAAAGAACTGATCCTCCCCACTTGGTATGGGTGCAGGGTGGGGTCTGTTGGGGGAGAACATGCAGCCAGGCAGTGGCCCCGGAGGAGGTGCAGGCTCCATCCTCAGCCCTGAGTACTGCCCTGTGTGGGAGGAGAGTGCAGGATCCTGAGAGCTGCCCACCCCACCACACTCCCTCGGGTGTGTCCACCCCACCTGACCCCTCAGCTGCTCTGCCCTTGTGCTGCAGACAGGCTGCTCCTTAGGGAAGGAAGGAAATGGGGCCCTCCAAGGCCATGGGGTGGGCATAGGAGCTGGGCAGGGCTGCCAGGTTGTGAGCTGGTACCTGGCCTCCTATCTGGCCTGCTGGCTCTCCAGGGCCCTGGGGGGCATCAGTGTGAGGCTGGACTCTGTGTCTTCCTGGCAGGCATCCACAGAGACCCCACACACACACAACCCACCAGCCAGGTGGCCACCCACTCATGCACTGGCTCCCTCCCTCATCCCCTGAGCACATAGAAAGCAACTACTGTGTACCCAGCTCTGGAGATGCAGAGTCCCTTCTCTGATGGGGAGCAGGCTTGGAGGTGACAGCATGTGGGGTCAGGATTCTGGACAGACACCCTCAAGAGGAGAAGGGGCTCAGAGCCCCTTGTAGACAGACATCTGCTCACTCCTGTCACTGTGGAAGTCACCTCCTCTCTCCTGCTTCAACTCCTAGGGCCAGCTCCCTGGCTGGCCCGCATCCCAGGCTGCTCCTGACGTATGTTCATGCCAGGAGAGTGGCAAGGGCCCCAGTCCTTCCTCCCTCCTCCCAGCAGCAGAGGCTCCAAGGCTTCTGGGGCCCTGAACCCCCCTTCCCTTGCCTAACCTAATAGCAAATGCAGTTGGGGTTGGGGATTTCAGGCAGGAGGGAGGGAGGGCAGACATCATGTCACATGCCAGGAGGGCAATATTGTGAACTCTTCAGACCCGCTCCAACCAATCCCCTCCTCTCATGGGCCCACTCTGCCATCATCACACCCACTTCTATTGCCCCCTGCCCCCCATTCAAGACACAGCCTTCAAGCCTTACCTTCCAAAAGGCCCTTACAGAGGGGTAAACTGAGGCACTGGAAGGCTATGTGGATTGATTAAAGTCACCCATCTAACAAGTTCTGACCTGGAACTCAGGTCTCCTAACTGTACTCCAGGGAACTTTCTGGACCATTCCATTTGTCTTCTGCCCTGGGATTTGGAGTGTGGAGTGTAGGGGTGGCCCGGAGGGGACGAGAGTCCATCCTGGCAGGCCCAGGCTAAGATGCATCTGCAGGGCTTCCTGGCAGCTCTCTGTCCAGGGCTGATTTTGTCACCCAGTGCTCCTCCTTGAGCCCCAGGTGACGGGCTGAGTGGCTGTCCTGTGTTCCGTACATCCCTTGCCTCTGTGCTGTTTGCAGGTGCTCCAGGACCACCTGGCACGCCCATCATTGTGCGGTACAGCTCCGCCATCGCCATCCACTGGTCCAGCGGAGACCCGGGCAAAGGGCCCATCACCCGCTACGTCATTGAGGCCAGGCCTTCAGGTGTGTCCTGCCCTGCTGGGCTGAGACCCCAGACCCACTGTCTCCCCTCCTTCGTGGGTCCCTCCACTTGGGGCATTTGCGTCTGTCCTCCTGCCTGAGAAGGTGCTTGTGCTACTGCAGGTGAAGTCATGTGGCCCTGTTGGGGAGTGGGAAAAGGGGTGGAGGGGCTCCTAGAGCTGGGTTCCTGGCTAAGTAACCCCCAGGAGGCCCCCAGAGAATGGTTCTTAGTGCTAGCTGAGGACTAACTTGAATCAAGGATCACTCAGGAAGCCGGAGGCCCTAGCACGTGACTCACGTCGGTCAAATATTGAATCCTCCATGTGACCCCACTGATGGGTGCCCCATAACTAAGGAGACCCCAGCTGCCTCTGGAAGCCCTGTCTCTGCCATCGTGGCTGTCTCTGCAGCTGCTGCAATCGTACCAGCCTCTCCTGTCAAGCCTGAAATTGAATCACAAGAACTTCCAAAGCCATCAGGAGATGCGTGACGGATAAGTCACTCCGGGGGGCTGCTCTCCACTGCTCCGGTTTCACCCGTCCTGACACCGCTTGCCGGGCTCTGCTTACGCGCAGGAGCCTGAAGCCACTGCCAGCTCCTGCCGTTGCTAGGTTTCTAAGTTAATCAGAGGTGCCAGAGTCAGCAAGAGCAGGAGGCCTGTTCTCTGTATCCCATGGATCCGCGATTCGATGATTGAAATTGAGAAGGAAAAGAAGACTTTGTTTTTCTAGCCCAAATAGCAAATAGCAATCATGATGGGACATCACCAGGCATTGCGGTAGCTAATACTTCTAATGGGGAATGTGGATGGAAACATCCCAGTGACAAGTTGTTAATACTTCGAGGGAGCCAGGCACTAATCATTCCAACAGCAAAGAGTTAATAATTCTAGTAGCTCCTGGAAGCCACGACCACCCGCACCTGCCTTAATCACATGCTACTAATCACAGGTGCATATAGCGAATACATCTAGCTGCTCAGATCCACCGTGTGGCCGGAGGCTGCACATGGGGCTGGCTCTCTCCTTACTCCAGATGGTCTATCCCTGGCCCTCTGGTGCCAGCTGCTGAGTTGGCCTGGAGACCACTACATGCTTCTCCCAACCAGGGCCTGCACCTGTTTATTCCACCCAAGTTGGCCAGCTGGGGTGCCAGGCTATGGAATGTTGGCCCAGGACTCTGGTCCTGCTGATTCTCCAGTGTTTCCTGGAAGGCCCAGTGTGGGACTCTGGTGTTCCAAGTTTGCAGGCTGTGACTTGGTCCACACCGGTGGAATCAAGGCCTGAGAGTAAAAGGAAGGACCAAGCCAGGCCCCCATGAGAAACCAGGACTCAGAGCAGGGCCAGGGCTAGAGAGCAGAGGACAGGATCAGTAGCCAGCAAGGGGAGGAGCGGGGAGAGGGGGCGAGGGGCAAGGTGGCCTCTCCCTAAGGCTGTTTTGAGAGCAGGCTGCTGTGATGAGGTGAGCCTCTCTCCTCTCCATGTCCCCTACCACTTCTTCTGTGCCCCCTTCTCATCTTCAGGATGGCATAGCCCTTGTCTTATACTTGCCCCTGAATTGCCTGTGCTTTGTGCAAGGGAGGATAAACTAAACACACCCACTTTCTACAAGCCAGGAGCTGCCAGGCACTGCAGACCTAGGGAGGGGGTTTTCTTAGGGATTTGTAGCTCCAGGAGCCCATCCTGCACATCAGCCAACTCCCAGGGCTGGCATCCAGAGCCCCAGCGTGACATTCCAGCAGCTTCTGGCCTGGCCCGGTTGCCCCAGCCCCCCTCCTTTGTCCCTGTGTGGGGTGGAACAAGGGGGGTTAAACAGCAGGCAGGAGAGCCCAGCTTCTGGAAGGCAGCAGCAGGGTCCTCAGCCATCCCACCCCATCCAGCAACCACAGGTCCAACTCCTGACTGCGTCAGGCAGGGAAGTTCAGTGCCAGAAGTGAGGCAGCCCCAGGCAGAAACACCAGCTCTGCTGCTGACAGCGTGGGACCTTGGGAAGATGAGTGAAGCTTCCTCAAGGCCTTGGTGTCCTCATCTGTAAAATGGGGACAGTAGTAGTGCCTCCCTCTGGCCGTTGCTGTGGATTTGAAAAGGAAATCATATAGACCCAGGATGCTTGACAGTGGCGTAGGTGCCAGCTGTTGTCACCATCATCATCATCATTATGATGATGTCATTTGAAGGTGAGAGAATCCAGAGGCATGTGAGGAAAATGGATTTGCACCCCAGTACTAACATTTCAAGGCATGAAGCTCCGAAATTTGGCACCTAATGCTATGAAAAGGCCAAGAAAGAAAGGTTCCATTTATTTATTCAAGAAACGCTGAGAAGGTGCCTGTGCTGGATTCTGGGCCAAGGAAAACTAAGAAGAATTAGTCATGATCCTTGCCCATGAGGGATTTCACAGCCAGCAAGGGAGAGAGAGAGAGACATTAAACAAAAATATGGGCCAGGTACAGTGGCTCACACCTGTAATCCCAGCCCTTTGGGAGGTCAAGGCGGGTGGATCACCTGAAGTCAGGAGTTCAAGACCAGCCTAGCCAACATGACAAAACCCCATCTATACTAAAATACAAAACTTAGCTGAGTGTGGTGGCAGGTGCCTGTAACCCCAGCTACTCAAGAAGCTCAAGTAGGAGAATCTCTTGAATGGGAGGCAGAGGTTGCAGTGAGCCAAGATCACACCATTGCACTCCAGCCTGGGTGACAGAACGAGACTCTGTCTCAAAAAAAAAAAAAAAAAAAGATGGAGGTGTGGGTGGCAGAGGCTCAAAATCAAATAAGACCAACAATGAGTCAGAGGTTCGGGAGCTTGGGCCTTCTGCAAGGACAGCTCTGATGCAGACGGGCTCCCCATGGCCTTCCCCACACTGGAGGGACCCACACTGGAAGCTGTAAGGCAGCCCCCTCAGTGGATCCCACCACTGGGTCCAAAATTCAGACAGGATGCCAGGGCATCCAGGGCACCTCTGCTGCGGTGCTGGACTTACACGGCTGTGTCTCTAAGAAAGTATGGTGAGGAAAACAAAGAAAGCCATCAGCCCTAGGGAAGGGCAGCCCTGAGCTGGGCACCCCTCCGGTGGAAGAGCAGCCTCAACCAGGGTGCAGAAGCAGAACGGGCATTGCATGGGGCAGAGACTGGGGGTCGGGCGGGCTGGGGAGTTAGGGTCTTTTTCCCCTGGTGGCAGCAGCCTGGAAGATCCATTGCTGGCCACTGGACAACCTCCCTGGGGCAGGCCAGACAGAGAGGACCTGCAAGCTGGGCTCGCTGACATCCTCTTGCCGTGAAGAGGGGTCTGACGAGGGCCAGGGTGGCTTGGACACTTGGGTTTCTGAATCAGCCCTGCACTGCCACCAGCAGGAAGATGACCCCATTTCAGGGCCAGGGTGGCCCCATCAGCCCCACCCAGAGTGTGAAACCAGGGCCCCTCCTGGCCTCCCCACCAGCATGATGGCTGCCCCAGGGCTATGGTGGGGGCTTGCCTCCTCCCTGACCCAGGCAGCACCCCCACCACTCTGATTGAACAGCATGAAGGTGAATTATGTCCCACGAGGGGAAGGCCCAGAGAGCCACAGACAGAGGGGAAGGGGATCTGAAGGAAGCTCAAAAGCAAAATACAGAGGTGGCTAAGGCCAACACGGGGTGAAGAACAGATAGGGAACCCCTGAGCCTCCACCGCCCCTCTTTCTCTTCTCTTCTAAGAAAGAAGGTGGCTGAAGAGGGTCTTGCCAGATCCAGGCAACTTGACTAAACCCACTCAGGAAACCTGAATCTTTCCTGTTGGCGGAGCATGGTGGCTCACACCTGTAATCCCAGCACTTTGGGAGGCTGAGGTGGGAGGATCGTTTGAGCCCAGGAGGTTGAGGCTGCAGTGATCCAAGAGCGTGCCACTGCACTGCAGCCTCAGCAACAGAGCGAGACCCTGTCTCAAAATAATTTTTTTTAAACCGTATCTTTCCTGTAGCTGTTATTAAAAAGAAAAGAAAAAGACTAGGCGTAGTGGCTCATGCCTTTAATCCCAGCACTTTAGGAGGCCAAGGCAGGCAGATCACCTGAGGTCAGGAGTTTAAGACCAGCCTGGCCAATATGATGAAACTCATCTCTACTAAAAAATGCAAAAATTAGCTGGGCATGGTGGAGTAAGCCTGTAATCCCAGCTACCCTGGAGGCTGAGACAGGAGAATTGCTTGAACCAAGGAGGCAGAGGTTGCCGTGAGCTGAGATCACACCACTGCACTCCAGCCTGGGTGACAGAGTGAGACTTCGTCTTAAAAAAAAGAAAGAAAGAAAAATAGCACTCTTATTTTTGTCTCCCGCCACCACTGTGTAGGTTTTGAATGAGGAAAGGGGGTTAGAAAAACAGGGCCTAGTTAAGTAAAGAAGGGTATCCCCATATAATACCTTCGGCAGTCACTTAAAATCATGTTTCCAACCATTTTCCAACATGGTAGACAGAATCCATAGTGTTCTGCCTGCACAAGGGCTAACGCATTGAGCCTGTTTCTTTGGACGATGGGACCGTCATTGGTTGTGACAGTACTTCCTGCACAGTACGTATCTGTTAATGTAGTACAGATATTTTAATAAAAAGAATAAAAGAGGTGCCCCAGAAGGTGTCTTCTTTTTTTTTTTGAGATGGAGTCTCGCTCTTGCGCAGGCTGGAGTGCAATGGCGCGATCTCGGCTCACTGCAACCTCTGCCTGTTGGGTTTAAGCGATTCCCCTGCCTCAGCCTCCCGAGTAGCTGGGATTACAGGCACACACCACCATGCCTGGCTAATTTTGTACTTTTAGTAGAGACGAGGTTTCACCATGTTGGCCAGGCTGGTCTCAAACTCCTGACCTCAGGTGATCTGCCCGCCTCGGCCTCCCGAAGTGCTGAGATTATACCAGGCTGGAGTGCAGTGGTGAGATCTTGGCTCACTGCAACCTCCTCCTCCTGGGTTCAGGCAATTCTCCTGCCTCAGTGTCCCAAGTAGCTAGGACTACAGGTGTGTGCCACCACACCCAGCTAATTTTTGTAACTTTAGTAGAGATGGGTTTCACCATGTTGGTCAGGCTAGTCTGGAACTCCTGACCTCATGATCCCTCCGTCTCAGCCTCCCAAAGTGCTAGGAAGAAACTTCAAGGGAGGACCAAGCGCTGTGATTCAGTGTGGAGCAGGGTGGATCCAACAGGCCCAGCCCTCAGGGACCACACTCAGGACAGGGATGGGAGCGGGGTTTGGGGCTTCCCCTCACTCCCAGGCCTTCCTCTGTGCTCCTGCAGATGAGGGACTATGGGACATCCTCATCAAAGACATCCCCAAGGAGGTGAGCTCCTACACATTCAGCATGGACATCCTGAAGCCGGGCGTGAGCTATGACTTCCGGGTCATCGCAGTCAATGACTACGGCTTCGGCACCCCCAGCAGCCCCTCCCAGTCTGTGCCAGGTACTGGCCCGGGAGCCCCACAGCAGAGCCTGGCAACTGACGCTGGGTGGGGAGGGAGGAGGAGAGGCACCGGGCACCAAGAGCATGGGGCGGGAACCAAAATGCATTGTCCCTTGGGGCTGCGAAGTGTCAAGTGCTGGTGCCCAGGGCTGGGTCAGCCCTCAAGGCCAGAGGAAGCTGAGGGCCTTGATCTTTTGGGCTCCCTTTCAGGGATTCCAGCAGCCCTGGGAGGGGCAGAGCAGAGGGTCCCAGATGCAAATTTCCACGCACTCACCTAGGACATTCAGGGGCACCAGGCTGTAAACTGTGTTTCCATGGACACCTCCAGCCCCAACATGGCAGGGTCGGCAGCCTGCAGAGCAGAGTGGCACAGGCAGGCTTTAGGCACCACCTGTACGGCAACAAGGTCACCACCCCTCCCCAGTTTCCTGCCCTCACTCTTCCTATCTGGCAAGTCTTTGATAGCACAAAGGGCTCTGCTATCTAACCCCATGACCCAAAATGTTATCACTAACCACTCTGAATACAAAGGCCGCTTCCTCCGCCTCCCCCTCCCACACATCGCCCACATTGATAGAACCAAATCTTCTCCTGTATCCACATGGATAGAACCAAACCTACTCCTTTATCCACATGGAGAGAACCAAATCCTGGGACAGAAGTGCTTCAAAACTGAAACAGAGAGCCCACCCCTTGTCCACAGCAGCATGGGTAGTCCTGGCTGGGTGTAGAAAGCACAGTATAGGCCGGGCACGGTGACTCATGCCTGTAATCCCAGCGCTTTGGGAGGATCACCTGAGGTCAGGAGTTTGAGACCAGCCTGGCCAACATCTCGAAAGCCCATCTCTACTAAAAAAAGTGGCCGGTGTTGTGGCAGGCACCTGTAATCTCAGCTACTCAGGAGGCTCAAGGAAAATTGCTTGAACCCAGGAGGTGGAGGTTGCAGTGAGCCAACATCATGCCGTTGCACTCCAGCCTGGGCAACAAGAGTGAAACTCAACTCAAAAAGAAAAAGTTGCTAACACACTGCCACTCTCCCTTCCTGTGTCCCTGGCAGACATCACTAATCAATCCTAGCACTCTTTGCTGTTGAGCCAGTCAGCCATCTCAGAACGCATCTGACATCAGCCCTCCTGGCAGTCCTTTATCCACTGATCAGAGCAGGTACTTGAGGTGAAACCATCCTTACAGAGGTTCTGCCTCATTCAGAGGGCACAGACCCTGCCTTCGCATAGATCATGAGCAGTTGGTGGAATCCCAGCTGGAGCGGGAGATTTAGAGGGAGGAAAGGGCTGAGCACCCTGGATCTGACCCCATCCATGCTCCAGCCCAGAAAGCCAACCCCTTCTATGAGGAGTGGTGGTTCTTAGTGGTCATCGCCCTGGTCGGCCTCATCTTCATCCTGCTGCTGGTCTTTGTGCTCATCATCCGGGGCCAGAGCAAGAAGTACGCCAAGAAGACAGACTCAGGTGAGTGGGCTGGCACCAGCCATGCTGGCTGGACTCGACTTTTACATACCTGCCCTTTGGCCAGGACAGGGGTGATGGGGTCCCTCTCCTGGTAATACACCTGCTCTGGTGGGCGGGGCAGCCTGGGGTTTCTACACACAATCTCAATCTCTTATTTTGGTCTCAACTCTACCAAGAGAAAGAGCGGGTAGCCCAGCCAGGTGGGCAATGGTATGGGAGAGGGGAGGCCACACAGTCTAAAGGGTGTCAGTCTCCCCCCGACTTCAGGGAGCAGTGCCAAGTCTGGAGCCTTAGGCCACAGCGAGATGATGAGCTTGGATGAAAGCAGCTTCCCTGCGCTGGAACTCAACAACAGGCGGCTCTCTGTCAAGAACTCTTTCTGTCGAAAGAACGGCCTGTACACCAGGTAGCGAGCCCTCTTCGAGGGGCGGGGGGCCAGGCCCAGGGTGGGAGAATGCTGGGGAGGCCATAGAGCAGAAGGTGCCCACCTGGCTGTACCCTGTCCCGGGAAACAGCATTCAAGCCCCAGGGCTGGGAATGATCAGCAGAAAGATACGATGGGGCCCAAGCAGGACCACCAGGGGCCTGTCCCAGTCCCCACCATGCTCAGCCACATCCTGGGGCTGAGGACAAACCGAGGAGAAATTTACCAGGAGGTAGCTACTAAGAGTTCGTGACAGTGACAGCAGAATGCAAATAACTGGCAACATTTTGCAGACCAACCTACTGCTGTTCAGAGCCAGCTGCCAGGGAAACAGGCCTGCAGATAGTCACTCGCCCCAAAAGCAAGACAGGCCCAGCCAAGGCAGATCGAGCAAACACGCCTTAGCGAAGGATGCCTGAGCACCCCCCTTATTGCTATGTCCTACCGTCTTCCTCCGCATCCGGGAAACCCTCTCCCCTGGGTCCTTATTTATGCCCATTAAAGGACAACCTCCTATCCCCATCAGCCTCAAAGGGTGGCATCTGGAAGTAGCCCGTGAGGACAGGACAAGGCTGGTGGGCGAGCACAGCTCCATTTTCTACTGACTTCTTTCTAACCCCAGCCCCCTCCTACGCCTCACTCCCTGTGGCCACTGGGCTGCCCATTTCCAAGGGCCGGAGCCGCTGCTGGGGCCCACCTGACCCTCCCCTGATGTGTGGTGGTTTTCCGCTCCCCTGAGCTCAACAGGGACCAGGCCAGAGGGCTCCTGTGTCAGGCCTCAGCCCTATTGGCATTCCTAGCTCATTGGAGGCGGCAGGCAAGAGGAGTCCAGCCTCTCTTGGGAGCTCACAAAGCTTCCCTCTGTCTCTGTCTTAGAGAGACGAAGCTATGTGTGTGTTCATCTGGAGGGTGGAGGGAGGGGCTCCCAAAGCCGAGCTCTCATCCTCCGCCAAATCCAGCCTTCCAAAGAAAGAGCTGTTTGAGGCCCCTACAGGAGGCTCAGCCAGGCCCAGCATGGGCACAGCAGCCCTGCCAGGCTGGCTCCCAGGCCCTGCCACATGTAACAAGGGAGCATTTCACCCATGACTTCACCTTCCCTGCCCCTCCCAGCCTCTCCTACCCACAGTGCACACACATTCAGGCCCCCATGTGCCCCCAAAGCCACCCTGTGTACACAAAAATCCCATTTGCACCAAACCAACCCCTGGAAGTGGGGCCCTGAACCCAGCCATGGTGACACCCCCCACACACATTCACGCTGCACGTTGCCTAGACAGCGTTAGCCTGGCACCCTATTTTTCCCTCTATGTCCTCCGCCAGGCCCGTCTCCCAAGTCCACGCCCAGGAAGGAAGAGGAACACAGGGTGGTGGGGACCCATCCACCCCAGGCCTCCCTGTGATGCCCCCAGACCAGGAGAGGCTGCTCTGAGTGAGGGCACCTCTCAGCCCCACTCCCCCACTCTCTCCAGGTCTCCCCCTCGGCCCAGCCCGGGCAGCCTGCACTACTCAGATGAGGATGTCACCAAGTACAATGACCTCATCCCTGCAGAGAGCAGCAGCCTGACTGAGAAGCCCTCGGAAATCTCCGACTCTCAGGTGAGAGGGCAGGAGGGCCAGGTGTCCTGCAGAGGGGAGGGAGCGGCCCCTCCCCGAGTAGGGCAGTAGATGGCCTTTCTTCCATACCTTCCTGGGGCACCAAAGACTAAGGAGCCCAAGAAGCCACCCTGAAGTCATATATGTCCCATCCCAAGTTCTACTCAAAGTTGGCAGCCAGTGCTAACGGGGTCCCAGGAACCTTGATCACAGGGGTGTCCCCTGAAGACTATGGCCCTCCACACTTGCAAGAGTCACCCCACAGGCTCAGTTACTCATTAGGTCTGGCCTGAAAGGGAGCATGCTGAAGGTGCAGAGAGGGAAACTCGGGACAAGGTTGACACATAGCCCTGCATTGCCGTGGAAAAATGCTCCACTTAACTCCTCAAGGATCAGAACAAGCTTCAGAAACAGGGCTGGGTGCCCTAGAGCCTGAGGATGAGAAGCAATGTAGACCAGGGAGGCGTTAGGCTTTGGAGCTTCGGACCTGAGTTTGAATCCTGGCTTTGCTGCCCATGAGCTGGGATGTCCTGGGTGTGCCAAGTAACCTCTCTAAGCCTCAGTTTCCCCATCTGTGGAACAGGCAGGGTGATATAGCCTCTCTCCTGAGGTCATGGGGAGGATCTGCTGAGATTAGACACACGCGTGCAGCATAGAGCCAGGTACATAGCAGCCATTCCATAAACGTCAGCTTTTATATGAAGTGGGGGGTCGATGTTTCTGGAAGACACAGCTTCAGAGAGCAGCCATTAGGTGGGTCACGCAGGGACACTGTGTCCCAGGCTGTGGGGGGAGGGGCTGTGTGCATTCCAACCACACAGCCTTACAGCTTCCCACCCCAGCCCTCTCTGCCTCAGCCAAGCCCAGTGGTTACTGAGGAAAGGGCCACGAAAGGCCACGAAAGGGCACTGCATCCCACGCCCTGGACCTTTCTGCCCAGGCCTGGGAGAGGAAGTGAAGGAAGAGGTGCCAGCAGGGAGCGGGGCTGTTGGCTGTGCCGGAGGTGCCAAGAAGCCTGGGATCACGTTGTGGGCCCCGTGGGCTGAGGGCTTCTCACTTACTGCTGTTTTGTTCAGCTCCAGGGTTACTGATGGGCTTGGCAGAGCCGAGCAGGCTGGACCTAACTCACTAGCCCAAAGTTGGCAGGGACAGAGACCCCAACTTAGCTTGGCTTACTCAGGGACTCAGTGGGGGGACAAAACCCATGTGATCCAAGTTGTGAGATTGTTGTTGTTGTTAAGACAGGATCTTGCTCTGTCACTCAGGCTGGAGTGCAGTGGCACCGTCTCCGCTCACTGAAACCTCTGCCTCCCGGGTTCCAGCGATATCCTGCTCACCCTCCTGAGTAGCTAGGACTGCAGGCACAAGCCACCATGCCCAGCTAATTTTTGTATTTTAGTGAAGACATGGTTTCAACATGTTGGCCAGGCTGGTCTCGAACTCCTGACCTCAAGTGATCCGCCTGTCTTGGCCTCCCAAAGTGCTGGGATTACAGACGTGAACCACGGTGCCCAGCCCCGCTATGGTCCTTATGAGGCTCCTAAGTAAGTGCTGCCGCCACTGACTTACCCATGTGAGAAGCAGCTCGGCTACCAATCAGCGTCTACAATGCAGAGCCCTCACCATTTCGACCTTGGAGTGGGGGCTGATAAGGACGCCGCTGGTAGTTCCCGTGCCTGTGACAGTTTGTGCAAGGGTTCGTCCCTGAGGATCAGCAGCTGCACCGGCCAGGGCCCTTCGGTTTCGCCTCCAGGAAAAATGACTGCCTCTCTTTTCAAGGGTGTCCCTCCCCCCAGGTCTTTGGCGAGTGGGTTTTGCGTATGCTGCCTGGTTCATATTCTGAGTCAGACCACCCAAAACTCACTCTCCAAAATTGGCGGAAATCGGCCCAGCCGTTTTCCTGTGATATGGTAATAAACAAAACGTCGGTTTGACTTATAAACAAACACACATGATGCGATATGAGAAAGGCTATAATTCAGCTGGGGGTGATGGGTTAGAGGAGAGAGAGGCTGGCTCTCACGTAGAGCGCCCAGGGCGCAGGAGAAGGGGGCAGAGGGCAGGATGCACGCAAAGGCTGGAGACTGAGAGGCCCCTGACCTGTTTGATAAAGCTTCTGACACTGCAGCGGGGCTGTGCAGCAACTTCATTTTCAAAAGAAGAGCCCAAGTTTGGTAGGAAGACAATGTGTATACTCAGCACACAAGTAAATCCCAATGGAAAAGAAATTCCAAGCCGATGGCACACACCTTCTGATCTTGATCTTCAGTTCTTGCCATATCATGACAGCCCCTTCATTGCATTGCGGTGAAATTAAGCACATTTTAAAAAGAAGATATGCAGAGCAAATCATATGTTCTTTTTCTTTTCTTTCTTTTTTTTTGAGACAGAGCTTTCCCCTCGTTGTCCAGGCTGGAGTGCAATGGCACAATCTTGGCTCATTGCCATCTTCACCTCCCAGGTTCAAGCAATTCCCCTGCCTCAGCCTCCCGAGTAGCTGGGCTTACAGGCACGCACCACCATGCCCGGCTAATTTTGTACTTTTAGTAGGGACAGGGTTTCACCATATTGGTTAGGCTGGTCTTGAACTCCTGACCTCAGATGATCCGCCCACCTTGGCCTCACAGAATGCTGGAATCACAGGCGTAAGCCACCACACCCAGCTGCGAATCATATTTGCTGTACTGTTTATTACTAGAAGCCAGGAAGCATTCTAAGTATTGTTTGTGAATGACACCATCTAAGCTTCAGAGTCCTCTGGGAGGCACTGGTGGCATTAAGACTATTTTCAAGTAAAGATGATGAAAAAGAGAGAGCTGGGAAGGCCCCCACCCCCTGACAAAGAGCCCAAAATGCATCCCCTATCCCTCCCCCGTGACATCTGTCCTGCATACCAGCACAGGAAAGACTCTGTATAGTACCTGGGAGAAGTAAGTGCTGGGTTTGCCCTCTATGAAACTTATTCATTCCTTGATGCATTTACTGAACAGCTATTTGTTCTGTACCCACTAAACAGAACCAGACGCTTTAGAGGTGTGATGGCTATGGCATTGGGCAAGACAGACTCTAATAAATGTTACGTTATAATGTGTTATGATTTATTAGGGAAGACCATATGTGTATAAATAACCACGTTTTCATTTCTCATTAAAATATTATGAAACTGGTCAGGCGCAGTGGCTCACACCTATAATCCCAGCACTTTGGGAGGTCGAGGTGGGCGAATCACAAGGTCAGGAGTTCGAGACCAGCCTGGCCAATATGGTGACACCCCATCTCTACTAAAAATACAAAAATTAGCCAGACATGGTGGCACATGTCTGTAGTCCCAGCTACTTGGGAGGCTGAGGCAGGAGAATCATTTGAACCCGGGAAATGGAGGTTGCAGTGAGCCGAGATGGCGCCACTGCACTCCAGCCTGGGTGACAGAGCGAGACTCCACCTCCAAAAAATAAATAAAATAAAATATTATGGAACCACAGTAACTTGAGGAAGAAAGAGGTGAACAAAAGTCTTCCTGTTTCTTTCCTGCGGTGCAAAGGCAGATAAAGCAGCATGAGGAAGCCACTTCCCCTGGAGGCTCAGAGAGGGCTGCCTGAAGGAGGCGGCATTTATGTGAGCTGGGCCCTGAAGTGTGAACAGGACTGGGTCAGGCATAGAAGGGAACTGTGCAGGTTTGCAGCTGGCTGGAGCGGGGCTCAGGTTCTGCTATCACTCTTCTGCTGAATGGCTCTGACCTTTTACCTGTGTTTACCTCTTTTCCACCAGATGGGCCATGAGTCCAATAGGCTCAGCTGAGACCTCGTCACCAGCTTCTCCTTAGCCTGACTGCCCTCCAGACCCTGGCAGCCCAAGCTTGTGCCAAACGAGAAACATGCTGCAGGGCAGAGACGGGCCAGGGAGAGGCTAAGCTACATACTGGGCACCTGCAGTGTGCCAAGCCCTGGGCTTTGTGTGTTCTCATTTAACATCTAACTGCCCTGCCATGCAAGTGAAACCATCCCCATTTAGCAGCTGGGGAAACTGAGGCTCAGAGAAGTCAGGCAGTATGCCCTTGGTCACAGAGCTCAGAGGCACAAGCAATTGGGATTCAAATCGAAATCCAGCTTGCTCAGAGGGTCATGCCTACTGTAGCCTGGCCTTGTGTAGCTGCCCAGCATGGAGGGGAGACTGGAGAGGGAGAGAGGCCTTCACTGACGCCAACCCCACCCTGCTGACCTCCCTCAAGCCCCCTGAACACAGACATCTCTAACAGCTGGTTGGTTGAGGGGGAGCAGGACACACATAGGCTGTCACTTTACCTATGAGGGCACAGGTGGCACATATGATGTTGATTCTGAGCTATTTTTCAAAGGACATTCCTGGGAGATTTCCAGCTGTCTTAGCACAGAGAGCCCAGAGCCTCGACAAAATTGTCCAAGGGCACAATTCTGAGGTTCTTCAGAGACACACAGGAGACACATCACCCCCACCCCACCTCTAATCCAGAGGCTGCAGGCCCTGCAGAGAGACCCTGGCTGGCCCCCAGAGTAGAGGCATCCAGGGGAAGGCGGAACACCCTGCACAGATGCTCTGCTGGCTTCAGGCTAGAATCGGTGCAGAGCCCCGGACCGTGGATGCGGGAGGGGGCTCCTGTTTCCAGTCTCCCAAGTTGCTGCACAGGGTGCCTCCTCTGTCATCTGGGGCAACACATTCCTCCCACTTCATGAGATTCAACAAGATGAGGATCCCCTGCCCGGCCCCAAGGTCTTAAACGCAGTCCCAAAGCCCAGGACCACTCCTGACCCCATCGCCAGCTGAGTCTGGTGCCAGATCCTTTGGGCTAGAGATGAACAAAAAAGCACAAGGGCTTTACTTTGCTTCCTCTTTTCTTTGGGATCCTGCCTCCTTCTGCCTCCCCCTCCCCAACGCCCATCACCAGGCCCCAGTAATTGCTGATTGAGTGGCTTTGAGGTGCTGTTAAGAGACCAGGGAGACGGAGCAGTCACTTGATTGCCTGGCGGCCTGGCAGGACGGCCCCTGAAAGGCCCCCTTTGTGCTGGGCCGGTCCCTGGGAAGCTGCATTCAATTACCGAGGCCGTGAGAGTTGAAAGCTGCAGTAAGAGCCCCTGGTTCCCCCTCGCTTTCTTCTCTTCTCGCCCCACCCCCCAACCCGAAAAGAAACAGATGTTCAGGGAGATGGAGGCGGGAGCAACCGTGGCTGATGCAAAGCCCTCCTGCTTGGGCTTTGGAGGGAGTGGGGGAGGGAGAAAGGGTAGACCAGACTCTCGCCTGCCTGGCCCCTCCCGCAGCTCGGGCTCTGTTTGGCTTCCTGCTGTTCCTTCTGGTAACTTCCATCCCCGAAATGGTGCCCACAGAGTACCTGGCACTAGTAGGCATTTGGCAGATACTAGCTGGTAGGACAGGGATGGTCTAGATGAGTGGACTTTGGGATCTGGGCCCTTAGGAGGGCCAGAGAATCCCACTCCCCACCTTGCTCCCAATCTGGACATGCCTGTCTTGGATTCGGGGGTGAGAGGGTAGTAGCTAACCTTCTCCCATTCCAGCTGCCTGAGCACTGAGTCCGCCTACCCGGCTTACTGGCCCCTTCTGATCCCTCCCAGGGGGGCTTTGAGGCCCCTCACTTTCCCACCAGGCTCACCCTCACTGTCCCCATTGATAATACCTTTTACGGCATTCTCTCCTGGGTTAGCTCATTTCACCCTGTGAACTATGGAGGTCTACCCATTTTACAGACAAGGACACTGAAGCTGAGAGAGCCTGAGTGATGGCTCACACTTCCTCTGCTGGAAAGGGCCGGAACTTCCCCAGGCCACAAGCTCCTCCCTGCAGAGACTCGTTCACTATGGGATGGTCCCACCGTGATCCTGGGTTCCTCTGTAAGGCTGGGGCCTGGGGCTAGCCAAAATTCTAGAACCTGGAGATGATGCTAATAACTGTTCAAGCTGGTTAGGGGGTGGAGAGACCAAACCTGTAGGGAAACTGTGGGACATCCCTGTCTGGTCCCCCGCACTCACAGACCCTCACTGCTCCTGGGTAGGATAGACCCCTAGGCTCCTGCCTCACAGATCCACTCTTCTCCCGGCCAGCCTGGCTCAGCCCAGCGTCAGGTGCCCCCGCTCAGCATATGGAGTCCCCCTGCCCCGCCTGTGTCCGCTCTTTGTTCTCCTGGGCCGGCAGCTGGGCAGTAGGCACAGAAAGGGGCTTGTATTGTGCGGCATTGCGTCACGGGGCAGACCGAGCCCAGGGACTTTCCATTGTCTTGGGCAGCCGGCTATGCCTGCCAAGAGAATTGAGGTCCTGGCGGGGGAGTGTCTGCTGGGGGCGGTGGTAAGGAGAGTGGCTGGGGTTGTAGAGGGGTGAGGAGAGGGAGGGGAGGGGCCAGAGAACATAAATTAGCAGATGGACTGGGGAGTATTTAATTCCCACTGGGAGTGGGGGTGGGGGGAGGGGGCGGGAGCTCTCGTTCCCATCCTGTGGTCTCCAGGCAGAAGTGTAGGAGTTAAGAGATGCGTGGGCTTTAGAAAATCAGGCAGATCAGAGTTCAAGGCCGGCTGGATCACTTCCCCAGCAAAACCCTCACCCTTTCTGTACTTTACGTGCCCATCAGTACCACGTAGCATCAGTGCTCAGGTAGCAACAGGAGTTACAGCACAGAGGTGTGAAAATTAAACACAGTTACACACGTCAGCATTTCGGACTATCTGGCAGAGTGCCTGCTCCAGTAGCAGGGATTGTGGTTGTTCTATTCATTGTGGCTACATCTCTCGAGATGTATGCCAATGTTATGAAGGACTCTGAGTTCCTGAGAACAGGCTGTGCCTCTCATTTCCCAAAGCTCAGACCCTTTGGACAAAGGTCCCCACTCCATTTTCTTTACCTGTAAAGCAGGGCACAGCTCCCCACCCCAAACTTGTTTGGATTGGGCTAACTGGGTTTTATGTTTTACTCGGGTTACTGTGATTCGCTAACTGCCCACAGGCAGGGACATTCGCTGGGCAAGACTGAGGAGGCCTGGGTAGGGTCCTCTGAGCTGCATGTCACTGAAGGTGTGCTGTACACTGAAATCAGAGCACTTCTCTTCCAGAGAGTTCTGAGGGTGGGCCCATCTGTTGTCTTATTAGCTCTCAAAACATTGCAGGGAGCTCAGGGTAGGGAAAGGGCGCACAGTATTTTTAGTTCCACAATTCAGATTTCACTTTCCAACCGAGACTGACTTTTGTTTGGGGCTGATGTCCCCAGTATATGAAGCCTGTGCCTAGGACATCAACGTGTCAAAAAAATAGGAATAATTTAATATTTTTATCTTTACAAAAAAAAAAAAAATTCGGGCTGGGTGCAGTGTCATTACGCCATAATCCCAACACTTGGGGAGACCAAGGCAGGAACATAGCGTAGGCGCAGGAGTTCGAGACCAGCCTAGGCAACAAAGAGAGACCCCGTCTCAAAAAAAAAAAAAAAAAAAAAAAAAAAAAAAA